>JBBMOE010000001.1:25058703-25159308 GCA_037975065.1 Chaetodon trifasciatus | reverse complement strand
TAGCTAGAAATGAGAAGCTGCTTTTGTCCCCCTCTGTCTATAATCAACAGCCATCAAAATTAAAATGTGATCTTACTGTATTTACTATGTGTAGATGCTGTTGGAATTATTGATTTGAAAACTTTGGTATTGAAAGTTTCAAAATGTTGCTATGTAATTTGATCTGTAGAATCATCCATCAGCATTCTGTTTAGAGACTGGATTGGACCGTAACATTACACTATTGTCACATGCTAGGCTGCCATATGTCTCAGTGCTTACAGGGAAGCATCTATACTGCCAGGATTAGGGATTCCCATCTTTGTGTAACTTAATGATAGAGCCACTAATCCCTAACATCGAGACCCTGTGCCCACCTTAATCATGCAGCAGGTTTTCTTGCATCAAAGACTCTAGAAATTGCTGCATTTTCTGTAAATACACACAGACATGTGACCAGAGATAATCATGAACCATGTATAAGAATTCAATTCAAGTTAATGAAAAACCGGATTTTAATTCCCTAGCATGTGCAGTTTGCACACAGTTTAATACCTTTGTGAGACCGAGATAATGTATGCAGATGTATTCAGTCATCTGTTGCCAGATGTAAAGACCTACAGCCTGCTCACAGTGATACTGTATGGATCAAAGAGGAGAGGTTTCAGTTGTACAAAGGAAAGCCAAACACAAGAGAGAGATCAGTTTATAGCACTTCTGTGAATCACTTCCTTCAGAGGGGTCAGTCTCCACGTTTAACTGAACTAAACGAGCCAAGACCACAGACCAGCGTCACCTGGACTTACCTGAGGGATTGAGAGCAAGGTGCTCATAGTCCACGCCACCATCAGCATGACCCTGTTCCTTTTCCGGGCCGTGCTGATGGCCAGAGGATCGAGGATAGCTGACTGTCTGTCCAGACTAATGACCACTGTGACAAAGGCACAAGAGTACATGGCCTGTAGTTTGAGGAACATCAGGAATCTGCAGGCCAGGTCACTAGCCAGCCACTGAACTGTGATGTTCCACACTGCATCCACAGGCATCACGATGAAGGTAACCAAGAGATCGGCTGCAGTCAAGTTGATTATCAGCACTCGGACGTGGGATTTGCGCTTGTGGCCATTGGCTGCCCACAGCACAGCCAAATTGCAGAATGTGGAAATGCCACACAGAATGAAGGTGATGATCACTCTGACTTTGGCTGCTGTAGAAAATGTAGGCAGCTGCGGCATTCTGTCCATGGCTGTCCAGTTACAGTGAGATGCCAGCCAGTCACAGCTGGCATTGAGATCAGATCCTGAGCTTTGTTGAAACATAAGGACTGGAGGATCACAGCAGGAGGAGGCGTTCATTTTCTGACCCTCATCAAGGAGTCAGCATTTTGTTCAGCTATATGGAGGCTGGAGGCACCAAAGGGAGACAAGGCAAAATATGCACATGAGCCTGCATGCAGTTCTTGTAAAAGACTCAGCAGAATAGATTTGCATAAGAAGACTAAACAATCAGTTATGTGAGTAATACAGTGGCTGACAGAGAGGGCACATGTTGGGCACATCTCTCTAATGCTCACTGGTGTGGAAAGGTGCTGTGATTGCCTCTTACAAACCACATTATGGCATGAGAGGTCTCCAGGCTATTGAATTTGTAGCACCAAGAGCAGCAACCCCTGATAAGCAATCAAGGTAACTGCAGTTCCATGACAAAATTATTCTATTGGACAAAAAAGAAAAGAAAAGGAAAAAAAAGATGCTTTAACCGAATTCTGGTCAGGTTTCTTTTCTATGGTGAACCTCAGCCTGAAATTTATAATACAAAACTTTACCTCCTTTCAGTCTTTGAGCAGTGAAAATTGCAATTAATAATATTGGCTTCTGTTTTGCATTAATTGAGCTATTGTCCAATGTAAAGATATAATCAACAGCTAAAACTCAGATTCAGTTTTACTTGCATATTACACGCTGTTACTGCGTGTTACCCCCTTTTATTTTATCATTATCTATTATTGTGTGGCAATCGCTAAAAATATATTTGCATTACTGTAAGAGTATAAGAAACAGCTATAACTCACATCTGTGTGCAGCCTTGGAGCGATGTATTTCCCAGTTCAGCCAGTGATAAAACAAAGTGAAATCCTATTTATGGAAGTCTCAGACCCTGCAGCGGCTCCACCTCCCTGCTGGGCTCCTTATGATGACTTTATGATAGCAGTCTGTCAGTCTGAAGAGTGCACAGTCTTGCCTCGCAGTTTTATTTCAGTGTTCCTTCGTGAGTTTTGGAGTCGGTCCGCTGTGCGCGTCAGGCGCTCTGTGGGCGCGGCTTCTGCGCAACCCAGGAGCGTCACTTCAATGAAGCCTGAGCTCGAGCAAAGTGTTTAATTTGAATCCTGCCAGAGTAAATGTAATGAGACCCTGCAGCATGCATTACAATGCCCTGTTTCCACCCCAGAAATATTCAATTAAATCAGCGGCATTTTCTTACATGCTACATGAGTTCTTGTTTTGTCCGTCAGGAACATCTATATTCCAGCAGCACCAGAGCTCAAATGATGGGCAAATGATGGAAGGAATCTTCAGAGCGTGTGTTCTGCTGCTGTTTGCCATCTGCTGTGAGTTTTAACAGAAGTACCTAGGTAAACTCCTTGTGTTCATCGTCTGACGGCTCTAGAAAATTACAGCACAATTTAGATGATCAAAGGCTCGTACTGACAGCAAGTAACAACTGTTTGATTATTATTATTATTATTATTATTATTATTATTATTATTATTATTATTATTATTATTATTATTATTATCATTAAAGTGAAATATGTGATGTGTGCAACTTTTAAACCTTACCTCAGATATAACCACCAACCTTTTTCTGTTCCATATTTGAATTTTTTTTTTTTCTTTTTTCTTTTCAATAGAGCCAAGAGTATCAGAAATGATGATGAGACAGGATGACATTGTGAGAAAGGCTGTGACCTGGATTCAAACCATAGGCTGTGATGTAGACTGTGAAAATAATCTTCTGTTGCAGGATGATTGATTTAACAACATGATAAGGCACCAGATTATAAGAGAAGTGAGAAAAGCATCTGTTCAATCCCTGATGACTATAGAAAGTAGCACCTGAGCAAACTACAATGAGAAAACAGTGGCAATAAGAGCCACTTTGGTTTCACTGTGTGCTACAGGTCCTGGACTCACGAAGGACATGTCCCACATATCATTCAGCCTTTACTCCACCTCACACCACAGAACACTTTTGACTTGTTCGTTGTGTTCTTGCTAACCACAAAAGAGGCTCTCATAGAGGGGAGGAAATTCTGCATAAGCTTATTCATAAATAAAATTATTTGTCAAAGCATCATCTGTGCTATTCAGCTGACGCAGTTACATAATATTGATTGACTGCTTCTTTTTTTTTTTTTTCAAAGATAAAACGAACAAGATGCAGACGAGTTCCGGTCAGCGCTCTGAATTTGGTCTGAAGTCTCTTTAGAAATTCAAATGAGAGTTTCAGTCACAACAAGCTGTCTTTCATGTGCATGGAATCAATTATTTTTTATAATCACTACAAACTGGATGGAAATGGTTCCAAATTACTTTGATGAATGAAGGTTTATTTTAATTATTGGTGCCATTTTGGACATTGGACAGTAGCCATGCAGAGGAGAAAATTCATGCTGTATCATGTTGTTGGTCTGTTATTGGTTTACACTTAGGATTATCAGCAGTAGCTCTTTAAAGTGGTGGAGCAGTTGATTGGTGCTGGCCGTTGGTTTATGCAGTGGTCAGGCTCTGGGCTACTGTCCAAACAATCCGTGACCTTCCCAGCTCCACAGACATTAGACCCATTTTCAGGTTAATCCACAGTAATTGTGGTGCTTGTATTGAGGCTAAGCATTATTATCATTCATTGCTTCACTGTGATTTTGCTGAAATCCCTCCCCTTCCATGACCAACACATATTCCTGAACCTGCAGGCCTGTGTAGCCAAAGATAACTGAGTGCTTAAAGTGGGAGTTTCTAAAATCCTCTTGTTCTGCTGCAAGTATGAGTGCTTCTACCTTCATACAGATATTATGCTGAGTTTATAGAGGCATAAAATGATGTATTTCTGATGTATATAATTAGTGCTGATGATACAAGTACAAATTTGTCTACAGAGTGTACAGATGTGCTAGCAGCTCTATGAGGTTGTACATAGCGATACTTTGAGCTAACTGCAAAGGTCAGCATATTAACATGCTCACACCGACAATGTTAACATGTCGATGTTAAGCAGACAGAATGTTTGCCATGTTCACCATATTAGTTTAGTGTTAGCATGCTAACATTTGTGTGTATAACGAGTACAAGCTTACTGGAGTTCTAACAAAACATGTAAGATTAGCACATCTACATTAGCACAAATGATAAAACAGCTCTCCATGAATAGTTATATCAATGAGATTTCATCAGTGACTCATCTCAATATTTAAAATCGGTTGTTCGTTTGTTGTTGGTGTTCATTGTCCCTGCTGCTGTGACTGTATCTTAAATTCAACTCACCATCTTAGTTTTCCAAAAATGCACAGCATGAGCACAAACTTAAACATAGCTGTTTACAGAGACAGGCGTGTCTTCAGGCCACTGGAGTGTTAAGAGTTGAGAACAATCTCAGACCTCCACCAAGGAGGCAGTCAATACTCAATGAAAGAGTCCTGATCTCAACAACAAACTACACTTCAGGACCCCAGGAAGCAAACAAAAATACTCAGTTTGAGACTCAAAAACAGTTGGCCAATGAAAAAAGTGACATTTTAGCTCAGATAGCTAAAATGATTTCAGAGAGGATCTACTACACATACACAAAGCTCCATGTAGTCCCAAACTGCAGACATTACCAATTTCAATACAATTTCCTCTACCATGCATGTCAGTCCATCCACAATAACTTCTTATTTTTAAATAGGTGTGACAGAACCACTTACATAACATCAGAATTCAGTCTAATAAAACCGTCAAGTGTTGATGAGCATGACTGATGACAGCTGTCGGACACAGATGAGAAAAGCAATGCCAAAGGAAATAAAGTTAAAAGTTATTATAGAATTATTCTATCAAATTCAATACACTCATCATGTTTCAACACCAACCATGTGTGAATGTCCATCAACCGAAATTATGAAAGAGACTATTTTGTGGACTCCATTCAAAAGCGCACAGAGAGTTTGCATACTTTTTTACATAAGGCCAATATTCTATATTTTACAGTGCAGAGTGGATGTGCCTTAAGAAGCAGTTATAGGTGTAAAGGATATACGTAGGTGTAAAGGACAGTGTGTGGGTGATACTGGCATGAGGTATGTGTGTTTCAGTATGTTGTGATACGGCTACAAATGGAGTAGGGGGACGCATAAAAGTCTCCAGGTCCTGAGGCATCCAACTGGCAGTCCAGCATGTCCAGGGGTGGGTGGTGCAGGTGGGGCTGAAAGGTTTTTCACTGGTTGGAAGAGCTTCCAGACTTCCACTAGAGACATTTCCACATATTGGTTGGAGGGCAGCTCACAGACCCTATGGAGGGAGCCTACCCAAGGAGGGGGGTGGGAGCTGGCTCTTAACCTCTCTTTTTATTTGAGCCCCCATGGATGAATACACAGTGTAAAAGCTGGACAACTGAGACATGCCAGGGGCTAGAAAGAAGAGGGTACATAGGAAGAGGGGGCTCAGGGAAGATAAAGGGATCTGGTTGAGAGGTATGGGTATGCATGATAATATCTGTGTGTGTGTTTGAGTGTGTGCAGTGATATATGTGGACACTTGAAAGTTCATAGTAATGTAAAATTAAAATCTACACTTTTCCCGCCTACCATATGGAAGCTGTGAAGCAAGTGTTTGAAACTCAACACTAAGCAATAAAGTGTGTAATTTGAAGTAACTCTTTCCTCTTTGGACTACACATTTAGGACAGGTTGACGCACAGGTGGTAGTTTTTCTATAAGCATTTTCTACCACTCACCTCAGCTATCATTCCTTAAAATGGATTATCATTCTATTGTTAATTGATATTTGTTTCTCCTGTAATGAGTCTTGGGGTGGTGACCTCTGACCTTTGCCTTCATCTTCATGTTTGTAATGTTAGTTACAGTTTACAGTAACTGAAGATTATTTTCCTATTTTTAATGGTGAGATGAGAACAGAACAGGAAAAAGTCATTTTATGACTTGTAGTTAGTGAAGCTGTTGAATTGCTTGCTTTATATTAGGATATGTTTCTAATGCCACCCCACTGATATCAGTGAACAGAGTATGGTAAGACTGATGAAAGTTTGGATTTATTGTAGGGTTGTTGCTTTAAATTGTATTAGATATAGCTAGAAATACCTAACAAACACATTGTATGAATGTGTAAAATGACAGCATAGGAAAATTTGTGGAAACAAAGGAAATTGAACTGTAAACTTGTAAATTTAGAGTTGTAGGATTTATAAAATGTGTATCATTATGCTGTAAGATCAAAAATGCACATGTAATGTGTTAAAGCTATGAAGCTGATAAACCACTGTTTCTCCTTTACATACACAACAAATGGTAAAATTCCTACACAAAATCAAGACAGACCAAACATATTCAAAGTTTAAAGTCTGTAGTCAATGCCTGCTTTGAAAATCTATACTTTCTAATACACACTCTAACTGTATAGTGCATTATTGCATATTTTGTTCCATGGCGCTGTAAAAGGACAACAGACTGGACAGGTAAACTGCAGGTCTGTTGGCCAGAAGTCTGAGCTGTTTGTCATCTCTGATGGGCTGTCAAGGGTAAAGTGTGTTGCAAAAAATGGCTCCTTCCCAGTGGACTGCAGGATAAAAATATCAGGAGTGGCCCTCCTTCAAAATAGGTCACAGATTTTTCTTTTCCAACTACATGGCAAAAATGTTGTACTCAGCTGTCTGTCACCCAGTCTAGACTGTGTAATCTAACCCCTTCCAGAGTCAGATAGAATAAGCACCGGGTACCTCTGGCATCAGACAAGCCGCTTAATAACAGATAGGTTCAGTTAATACTTTATCAGTGGTTTGGATGAAGTGTTTCTATCAATTTTCATATCAGTGCTGATTAATGTTGTTCAGTACTACAGAATGTGCTTCCATTATGTTGCTGAAATATCATATTACATTGACTTCTGATCAAGTGCCATTATCAGGTCGAAAGCATGACATTACTGTCAGCTTCAGCTGTGCTTTGTGATTAGTGTTCATTAGCAATTGTTAGCAGGTTAACATGCTGCCTACTAAACTTCAGCATGTTACCATTGCCATTGTTAGCATCTTAACATACAACATCTAGTGTTGTGCCTGAACGTGTTCATTAAACGATAGTTCATGAACTTGTTCATATTTTGGGCAAACATGAACTGAACGTACTGTATTACTGCCCGTTCAATAGGGTTTCAGATTTCTATAGAGCCTTCCAGGTGAAAACCCAGCTAAAACACACCATAAACAGGCCTTAACATGTAGCGGAAAAAACACCCAATCTGGCAACACCAGCCACCAGTGTCACACATGCATGCCGCATGCGTCATCAAAACAAAAAGCAGCATGTAGGCGACAGCAGCAAGGAGGTGTTGTATGATCATTTACTACTGTTCTGTTTTTCTTTTAATAATTCCTCATTAAGACTATTCAAGCAGCAAGTTTTTCCTCATATTTTTGAGAATATACTGTAGGGGTGAAAGCTGCAGCTGCTACTAGTGTGGACCAAATGGACAGCAACAAAGATTTAAAGCAGCAATGGGGAGATGTTGTCCCCTCAATGCTAATGTAAAGGATTGCAAATTGGATATAAAGATGAAATCTGACACATAGTTTCAGTGTTAAAACTGATACAATAATTGCTGTCTGTGGTTCTATCTGGGCTGTGTCAATAATTTTGAAAAATAATAGCTCGCAGCAACATATGAAAAAAAGAACTATGAACTAGTTCATGTTTGGAACGCTGAACTTAGTTCAAAATTTTGAATTATGAACTCTGAACTGAACTAGTTCATTTTAACATTTGTGAGCTGAACTTTGAACTAGTTCATGTAGAAAGTGAACTTTCCCAACACTGACAACAGCATTTAGCTCAAAGCATTGTCATGTCTTATTTCTATATTCAAGTTTGGCAGTGTTATGAATAATCTTGTGTTGACTGTGTCATTTGTAGCAGTATGAAAGGTCTGCGAGCGGTGTTCAGTACATATATGAACAAAATGAATCTTTAAACTGAACTGAATACACTGAATCACCATTGGTGCTGAATAAATCAGTAGCTTGCAGCAGTGGAGCTCCCCTCACTGGTGGCTGAGGGCGCTGTTGTCAGCTCTTGTCTCGTGACTATTGCTGACTACGTGAGGAGAATAAGCAGCATGAAGGTCTCAGGAAGGGCTCCTCTGTCAAACCGCAGGACATGATGGTATGCTTCAGTCAGGATTTTGTGATTTCCATGCTCTCATCCAGAGCAGCATAGAACAATAATGCAAGTAACCTTCAGGGACTCTCTCATTTTAATAAAATGCAAAGGTTGTAAATTCACATGTTTCATATACTCTCTTAGTGTGAGCCATGTGCCATTTTCTTATATTCATTTTCTATGTTTCAGTACTTTACTATTACAGTATTTTTATATCCTCCATCATATAGATTCAATTATTTCTACATTTTTCTTCTATTGAATTTAAATTATATACTGACTCTTGACCTTGTAGGGTCACTAATCATTTGCTATTCTGTATGATTGGTTGACCTGAACTAGCCATATGCAATTTTTCACATATTATCTCCAAGCAAGGATGAGAGCACTTTATGCCCCATTCCAATTACCAGCTGGACGTCTAACTGGCAGAAAGATAAATGAGTGACTCTTTTCAGCAAGGGTCACAATCAACTTATCTGTGCCTGGAAAAATAGCAGAAGAAACCCACAAGTGTTTCCCACAGTGTGCCATTTGCTGCAAGCGTAAGCGGGCACAGAGAGCACTGAGTACTTATAGGGTGAAGCCTGTGATGGAGGCTGCAGTGTCAAGTCAAATTCATAATGATGATGAATGTACGCAGCTGAAAACTCCACACCAGTATAAAATCTGAGATAACTGCCATCAAGAAAAATACATAACACATTATTTTATTCATAATTTGGACATCATTATCATATTCTGCAGACAGCAAACATGTAAATATGTAATATGTAACCCCACCCTAGGCCAATAAGAGGTGAGAAGTCTGAGTAAAATCAACAACAGACTGGTGGTGTAACAGTCACTGTGTGCAAAAGCTTCACATTTTGGCCTCTGCTTTAACATGATAGCATCTCTCTTAGTTTAACTTGAAAGGACAGCAGGATAAGATTTGAGGCAAGTTTCCTCATTAAATATGATACCATTGTATTCTGTTTTCTCATGTCAGCATTGATGTCTATTAACTTCCAGCAACTAGCACTGGTTTGTGGTCATTCTTCATAGTCAGGGGCTGCTGTTATTTCCAGAAACCAACCCATTGAAAGCAGCGTGGGTCTTCAAATTCCTGAGCACAGTGCCAAGATGAGTCACTTCAAAGTTTTATCAATATTGTCAATGGTCAGAAATGAGTGGAACACACTCATACATTTGGCAGCTCCACCTCATCACAAATATGGCATGGAGTACAAAATGTCCCTATCTGAGGTTAAAAAATTGGGCAAGGGCAGCATGGTTGTGTTTTTGTTGCGCCCTATCACAGAACAATTAAATAAGCCAGGACAATGATCATTTGTCATATCAATAATGACAATCTAATGTATTGCAGTCAGGAGAGTAGCCATTATCAAAGACATCAGTACCCGGCAGGCAGAAAGGAAAAGCACTCGCCATCTACTGCAGTGACCAGTTCCTGGCTGCAGTTCCACACCACCTCAAACGGTGGTGGCAGTGCTTGTAGTGTGGGAAGCTGGTGAGGGGCTGCATCTGTGATGCTTCTGTTTGATTGGGGTACCAGATGGTGAGCTGAAACTGTGAGGGCATTATACCCGCCTGGTACCATTCATGGATGAATTATAGTATGTCCTTCATATTGCACAGGAGGAAATAATGATATTATTGTAAAGCACTGCAATGAATTTACATTTTCTGTACAAGACCAAACATTAGAAATGCCTCAGAAGCGTGAGCTGATCAAAAAATATGCTGAGAATATACTGTCATGCTGGCCAACATAAAATGCAGCACACTGACGTGCTTCTCTTTTCTTGCACTTGATGGAGTTGAGGCATCAAGAGGCCTCAATCCCAACATTCATTCATTGTCAACCTGAATGCCATCCAGAAAGTACACTACCTTGTTCAGCACCCAAACACTGACAACTCTAATTACAAACTGTCTCAATGAGTTCAAATCCAATTGTAATGAAAGAAACACTCTGGTGTGATGGTTTTTAATCCTCCTCCCACTCCTATAAAGTTACCCGAGGCAACCTCAGACCACTGAGACCACTCACTGTTACTCATACATGCAAGTGGCTTCTCTTAGAATTCAATAATACAAATAAATGCATACAGCAAGATGAGAATCACAAATGTGGCCAAATGTTCATTCATTTACTGAGTGGGTGAAGCTGATTGGGTGGTGGAAACTGAAATCACTGATCATAGCGTCTGCATCTGCTGTAGTTCCAACTGAAGAGGTCATAAAAGAGAAACAACTGAGTATCAAAATGCAAAACATAACACAAAATACAGAAACGTGGTGACAGTAGCAGAGATTGGCTTCTGTCATCTATGCAAGTCAATTTGTAGTCAAATTGGGTGTTTTGCTGTCCAGTGTGGGTCCAGTGCAACCCAGGGAGACAAAGGCAGCCTGAACATTATTTACTTGTAGCTCTGAAAAAAGGACGAGATTCCATAATAGACCATTCTATGAACATATTGAATAGACATTTCCTTTTGAGGCTGAACAGACAGTTGAAAAAGCCTTATTTAAAACTGCTATAGAATAAGAACCGAAATGGGCAGACAGAGTTTTGTCTCAGGGATGATTCAGCTGTGGACTGCATGACATTACCTTATTACATTTATTCAAAAAGCTGTCACATATGGAACTACATAAGTGATCAATAAAGAGAATATGTACAAGTCTACATTTGTTGTAACATATCTGCAAGCAGATTAACCCTAAGCCTCAATCATTCCACTTCTGCTCTGCAGAACTGGAGGTAGAGCAGCAAAGGACGTGGTGAGGTTTCTGAATTAGAAAACCCAGAGGAAATATTTTTAGCCCTGCCCTGCTTCCTTCAGAGTGCCAAAGCTTGTACGCTGCTGTCTTCTCCCTGTGGGAATATGGAGGGATGGCCTAACTCAAGCAGACCGAGTCATCTCACTTCATCCAGACAGACCACAAAAAGCTCAGCTGAATGTTTCATGTCCAGAGTCGAGTCAGTGTGGCCGGACCACTTCAGCACTGAATTGTAATTTCAAGTCAACCTTGACATGACTGAGGAATTCTCTTCATTTTTAGGCTGACAAGGATTCAATTAGCAGCCAGACGGGGGAAATGATGGACTGAAATAATAATGATGTGGCTGTTTCTGGACTCTCAGTGGACTCAAGTCGCTTTTTATTAATGCAATGTCAACTGAATCCAGGCTTAAGCACACTTATTTTGAGCTGTGTGTTGGCAGTGTGCCGTGTGCTATGTGTTGACTGTACCTGACTTCAGTTTTAACCTGTCTGATCTAAGAGAAGTGAGCTTATAGGCACACAGCAGAAATGGTTACTGGCATCTAAAAAAGGTTGTTTTTTTTTATAATTTAGTTGGTAATTAAGAAGTAACTGTTAGGAGAAAGGCTTATTATCCAACAGCATAACAGCCAGTCTATTTAGTGTATTCTAGTCAGCCTATTCAACATTATCCATTACTACTCATCTACAAGCAGTCACCAGCTGAGGGACTGGAGGTGAGGTCAGGACTGTGCACATCCTGCTCATTAAGGTCAGACGGGAGTTATGTGATAGTGATCCACATCACATGAACTAATGTGTAAATCACTTGAGAAGGGAAGTCTGATTTCCAGTGTAAGCAGCTGATTGCAGGAGCCACTCAGATGAGATTATTGTCATTATTACTGAAATTATTTTTATAACATTGATAGAATTATTAATTATTATTGACATTATTGTAAGCTATGGCCTTTACACACTCTAATGAATGGGATAAACAGGTTTGTTTAGAGTGGGATGGATGAGGCAGTGATGTGTGGACAGACATTTTTTAGCAGTTACACCACAGACCCAAACTTAAGAGAAAACGCATTCTATGTCTCTGTCCTATAGTTTTGCTATAAAATAAGGTGAATAAGGGGGTGTATTTAACCAGGCATATGTTGTTGTTATTGTTGTTTACTTGTATCTAGTGTATGCGAGAAACTTTGTCTTTGTCTAAGCAGAAATAATTTCACATTTGGACACATTTAGAGATTAATGTCAAAAGCTGCTTTATGTGGCCAAAAAATAAATAAATAAATAAATAATATAAATGAGTTAAATTATGGTGTAAGCCAGCACATCAACTGGAATCAATGAATGAAATTGGATTTTTTTTTTAACAACTACAGTCAATTCAAGGTTTCAAAGTAAATTTTGAATTGAAAAAAAAAAAAAAAAAAAAAAAAAAACTCGAAAAATTTGTACGAATAAAGACCTCCAGCAAAACTCTTGCATCCTCTCAAGAGAATTTAGGGACTCTACAGTTTACTTCAAAGGTCAGTGTATTTCTGAGAAACAACATGTAGCAGTTCATTTGAGCTTAAGTTTTCATTTGAGTTGGTCCTGGAGCACAAAGAAATGAAATCAGTGTTTGGATGTCACTGTGGTTTTCACATGAGTGAAATTGTCATTTTAGACCTAATTAACCTTTCATAAGGATTCAGGTCTAAGTTAAAATATTAAAATAGAGATCTTTCCATACAGGTCCTCATTCCTAAATAACACAGTAGATATTTTTGTCCATGTCTTCTAAAATAACTCACATGAGAGTTCCAGGGTAGAGCGAATAGTCTGTTGTATAAATAGTGAGTTTCACTTGGTTTGTATGAATCTCAATCTTCTTTCACGACCATTAGGATTAGGCTAAAAGTATGTAAAAGCATGAGCATGTCTCATAGGTAACAACAAGTAAGGTGGAGGTTTGGGTGGCCTTACTCTGTCCAAAGAAAATAAAATCAAACTACAAGCATCACTAAAGCTCAAAGTTAGAATGTCAAAGATTGTCTTTTAAATAGGTGTCTGTTAAGTCACTGTCTATCACTGAGTGAGGCAACACAGTGATGACTGAGCCTATAGCCCACTGATGAAAGCATAGTAAAGCCCTTGCATTTGCAATATTACTTAGTGTACTTGCTGAAAAAAAAGCTGCACAACATCAGCACCAAAATCTCTACACAGACTTGATCAGCCCACAGAAGACATTTGGATATGTTCATGACAAAATGAATGGTGGCTAACTTTCTTACTGTCATGGCCTACTTGGACACTTGAACATAACACAGCCATTGCTAATGTTATCAGTAACACCCGAGCTGTTCCCTCTATGACAAGTCAAAATGTCTGCTGTGAAAATGCCTTTGGCTGATTAGAAAGTGTCAATAACAAAGGTCATGAGTCCCTCATTTGACTAGAAGCCATCATGTCTGTGTATATTAATGGTAGTGAGTCATTGAGCTAAAAGCCTTCATTGAATTAGATGTATCTGCTCTCATGAAGGTCCACCTGCGCTTGTTAAGCTGTTTTTCTTCAGCTCCTCAGCTCATTCAAACTGCCCAATTCTGAGTCTTCTCCCTGGCATGTTTTGCCCTGCTGCGCCCTCAGGTGGTGGAGGACTGCTACAACACCCTGAAGGAGTATGGATCAACCTGACTGACCAATTTATTGAACTAGATCTCTTTCATTTTGCATAAAGCACATGCAGTGGTGGTCACATTAACTTGTTTATTGCATGGCCCCGATTGATCATCTCCACTTTTTTGACCTCTCTGCATGTTTTTGTGCCTTCTGCCTCCATATTCCCATCAAGTACTCTACAGAGCACACAGCAGACTTTACATGGTACCTTCATATTTGCCCTCACAGCCAGAAACCAACCAGTAGGTGTCTGCAGCACTGATCCAGTTATTTTACTAGAGAGTTGAGGTAGATTCCATTGCTGTGTGTTAACTGTTGGTGGTGGAGTTATGTTTCACTGAGCACACAGCTTTCTAAAGACAGACTCGGGTGAGGAGGAGGAAGCTCTTCACCTCCGTTCAAATCAGGTTTTACCAGTGAGGGAGCTTTAGGAAAACTCTACAAATGCTGATCAATGCTGAACGCTGCAGCTGCAGCTCTGTCGGCACTATATGCCACCTGAGCGTGCGCTCTGATGACGTCATTTCTGTCGAAGCCTAAACCCGCAATGGTTGGAGACATCTCCGCCGGGTGCCGTGGCGCGCGCCTGTAATCCAAGTTACCGGGAGGCTGAGGCTGGAGGATCGATTGAGCTCAGGAGCTCTGAGCTGCAGCGGACTATGTCGATCGGGTGTCCGCGCTAAGTTCGGTATCGATATGGTGCTTCGGGGGGAGCCCGGGACCACCAGGTCGTCTAAGGAGGGGTGCACCGGCCCAGGTCGGAAACGGAGCAGGTCAAAGCCCTCGTGCCGCTCAGTAGTGGGATCGCACCCCTGAATAGACGCTGGAGCGCAGCCTGAGTGACACATCGGGACCCAGTCTTTTTACACTCCACACAGCTCATCAGCAACAGCATGTCTGTACATGTTGGAGCAGCTTCATCACTGCTGCTTTACCATTTTATATGTGAAAAGTCCTCACAAACCACTTGCGTTTCTTTGTGCTACACCGCCTCCACGTGGACGAGAGGAAAAATGACCACCAATCACAACACACAAAGCAGCAACACTAACACACACAACTAACTGGTTTTTCTCTCGGTGACTGAACGAACTTGATCCAGAGCACAAATTCACCCATCAATGATCATCACACATACTGAACATCAGGCTGCAAACATTCACCTCCGTCTTTTTATACCTTCTTGTAAGATTGTTGTTGTTGGTGTGTGTGTGTGTGTGTGTGTGTGTGTGTGTGTGTGTGTGTAATATCAGCTCTTTAATTGAATATCTCCCTGCGTGTGCTACCTTCAGGTTTTAAAGGTGTGAGGAGTGTGAGAGGATCATAAAAGGTCTCAGTCACTTTAACAAGACTCTTCTCTGTGCTGCATTCAGGGAGGTGCTGCTGTCTGAAGCTCGAGACAGAGAGAATGTAACTACAGCACAACCTCTGGCAGAAACCTACAGCCTCCTCCATATGCAGATTCTAGCCAAGAGCTGCAGGCGGAACCCCAGAAACTAGACTTCTGCCAGCAACCTGCAACCTGCAGATTCAGGCACACACCTGCAACCTGAACCCCTACCTCCAGTCTCTTCCAACGACCTGCAACTTCTGCTTCCACCTGCAGATTCTGGCAGACAGCTAATGCTTGGACCTCCACATACAACCTCTGCCAGAAGCCTGTATGCACTGCATCCACCTGCAGGCTAAACATTCACCTCCAGCCTCCGGTTTCATTCTGCAGTTGCTGAAGGCAAAACCTCCAACCTAGAATCTCTGCCAGAAACCTGCAGCTTCTGCCTCCGACTACAGATTCTGACAGACAGAGTAAGTCTTGACCTCCACCTACAGCCACTGTCAGAAAGGTGCAACTGCCTGCCGTACCTGCAGTTTCTGTTCAAACAGCTGCAGCCTGAACTTCCACTTAAGACCCCTACCAGCAACCTGCAGCCACCGCATCCACATCCACCACTCTAGCTTCCACCCTTAGCTTCTGGCAATTAGATTGCAAGTAGATGCAGGTTCTAGAAGACAAACCCAGTTCCTGCTACTAGCCTCTACCAGCAACCTCCAGCCCTGGCCTCCAGCTGCAAATTCCAACAATCAGATGCATGTCAAACTTCCAGCTCCTGCCTGAAGCCTCTTCCAGCTCCCCTCAGCTCCAGCCGCTGTTGGATTTGGCCAGAGAGGTGCAGCCCAAACCTCTGCCAACAAATTCTTTCCCACATCCTTCAACCTCTGACACAAATCCACAGCCCCATCCTCCACCTGCCCACTGTGGCAGATTACAGCAGACTTTGGTCGCTTTAAGTCTTAAATCTCAATCTCTAACTTGTTGTTTTACCATTGAAGTTGTATCAGCATTGTCATTGTGAGCATTTAGGTTAAACTAATGCTGTGTATTAGTGCAGCTTCATAGAGCCGTAAGCATTGCTGGGGCCTCGCTTCGTTTTCAAGCATTTTCAAATACGTCTGAAGGGCCTGCAGGGATAAAAAGGAGCCAACACTGCTGCAGAGGTTGCACAAAGACCACAGGTACTGACAGATTGATGGATGAAAGATAAGTCACATTTTCAGCAAATCCAGATGCAGTTTGACTGCAGGAACAACTGTGACATGCTATTTGTCAGCAATACTTTATCAAAGGACCAAACTCTTGGATAACAGAGATGAAGTCACGTGAAATCATGGGTGGGCTCGAACCATCAGCCTTTAGGTAAAAAGCGGAAGGTGCTGAATGATTAATAGGAAGATGAAGAAAAATGTGTTTTCAAAGGCATATTCTGATGCAGTAAATGGTCTCATTTCTAGTAGCCTTCACATGTAATCCACAAATTGTCTACCTTCAACATTTTAATTGTGCTTGCCAAAATGGATGATGGATGTAGAGCAGTCTACATGACCAGAATGGTATCACTGCATTAGAGCTTGTTTACTGAAGCCAGGAAGGGAACTGACTGACAGGCGTTACTGAGATTTGAACACAGGACCTCCTGTTTAAAAGACAGGCACTTTTACCAACTGTGCCACAGCACCTGCTTATGATCAGCTTAGTCTGTTTTTTAAAAAATGCATTTGCATGTATGTCTGTAAACCCACTTTTGCCAAAATTTGCTTCTACACAGAAGTCAATGCAAAGGCGGAAGAAGAAAAATGGATGTCATTAGTCATAGTTGAAGTTGAACTATTATAATGAAATCTACTGTTCCTATTTTATTGAGAACCGTGAAGTCAAACCAACTGACTATACACACAAATACACAACTCTCTCAAAGAACCACAAGTTTCAAAATAAATTAAATACTTTCAACATTACTTTGAGTGTGAATATCTCTTTTTCTAGCCCAGATTTTTATCTACTAGTCAGAGCAAAATGTCCTTCAAAATGATGTTGGCTCAAAAGCAGAAACAGTTGTGCTGATGGAGGAGGTATAGCAACCATGTGAATGTTAAAGCAATTTTGACAATAAGTTGTTGCAGGTTTTACTGGTTGTCAAAATGTTACAAACTATCACATTTCTTTCCTTTATGACTGAACTCTAGTGAAGACGCAGGTCACCTTACCTTTACTTGTTTGCTAGAATCATAACTGTGATCAAATTTTGCTGCAGCACCTCTCGGTCTTGATTCCTTTTTGAATTCACTCTCAAAATGAAAAAATAATCACAAATCCATGCTATTTGAACAGTGACTTTCACATTTATTCCACACTAACACCGCGTTGTTTCAGCATTTTTGAAGACACATACAAACTGATGATGTAGACACGGTCAACAGCTACACAAAGTAGTTGCTATTTGTAGTAATAACTCAGGTATCTAATCAGTTTGGATCAACTGTCCAATATTAGTCCAGCCCAGGGCACACTGATTGCCAGTGTGCAACTGATCCCGCTCCGTTTCCCCTCAGCTTTCCGGCGAATGTTGCTAAATTCTTATCTAAACCCCAACGTTCTGCTCTCCCAGTGAAGCGACAGCTGGTCTGGCCTGTATGCACTGCAGCAGGTAGCATGCTGTCAGAGTTTTAGGAGGTAATGGACACCATAGTGTTAGGACTTAGGATCTCAATCCAGTAACCATCAGGGTCCTGAATGAAGGCCAAGCCTTTCATTTTACCTGAGAAGAAAAGAAGAGTAGGAAGGTAGATGAACTGTGAATACTGTATGAAGAAACATGCAAAATATATTCATAGAAACAAAATGTAAAGTTTAGATTCCACAAATTTGTGTTCCAATGCGTTTCAAATGAGGTTCTGAACAGGTTCTTTCTGTTGTTATATAATGCACAAGTACATGGAAAGGAACAGCCATACTATACAGTATATTACAGTACATACAGCAGTACAAATACTTATGATCACCTGTTAGTTTAGTTGAAAGAAATCTGCATTCAGCACTGACTTAATATTGTTTGGGGTGAAGTGAATGAAAGTGAAATGAACAGTCTTTATAGATGTTGGTGCAATCAAGATTTTCACTACTGCTGCATATTTTAGCTTTTACTGCCTGTTTCTTCCCCCTTGTGTCCCCTTTACCAACTTCTGAATAAGAAACCCTCATTTTCTAATTTTTCCCCTTTTGAGTGAATGAGCCAAATAAAGCTCTAAACGGACTAACTGTCAAGCCTGTCGAGTTTTATCTATTCAAACACTTCACATCTTACCATCATCTGGCTTCTTGACAAATGTGACCCCTTGCTCTTCAAACAGTTTGCAGGCTGCATAGACGTCAGGAACTGCAATTCCAATGTGTCCTGTCAAATGTCGAGAGGACAAACAGAGACTGTTGACTGGAAATCCACACTGCACTTACACATACCCTGAGTTTGCTCCAGTGAGCCGACACATATACATACATACGTCCACATATCTGAACATAATAACACACGAGAAGCATTCAGCATATCCTTAGAAAATTCAGTTCATGGCTGTTAAAAGCAAAATTCTGTCTTCTGAAGGCAGAAATAATAAATGAATTGGTTCTGTCAGTAATCTTTTACTTTTAATCCAAGTGTGTGTCTAATAATATGATTATGTGTTCATGTAAGTCTATGAAATCATATACAGTATTGTAAGCCTTCAGACGACACAACTGTTCCTCTGGGATTACAAAGTCTTGCGTGTCTTAAAATCTCACGTTCTGTGACACTTGAATTCTATTGGTCGTTCCTGTTAGCTTATAAAACAGGGCAGCTATCTTACCAAAGCCACGTGGATCTGAGTTTCCGTTGTGATAGGACTGGCTCTCATCAGACTCCGAGCCCCAGTTACTGCCGGACAGGGGGGACAGGAGAGGGGACACAACGAGTATGAGAGGAAGGGAGGAGAATAAGACAGAGGGAGGGGAGAAGGTACAGATGATCATTTTCAGAGAGATCACACATAATTATGTTTTCAGTCATACATTCTCCATTTAATATCTGGAGAGTTGTTGAGGACTGAAATATTTTAGATGACTATGATGGAAAAGAAAAAGCAAAACAAATCTTTGACCAAAGAAGGTCCTTCTGGATTGTCCGTTTAAGATGCCAATTGAGCAGCAGGGCTGCCAACAATTATTCTGAATTTGAATATATACTCAAATTGTAAAAATACATATACATTTGATTGTGAAAAGTAATATTTAATTGATGACAAAGTCATCATCATGCAGCACCTTCACAGTGGCTGCACTGAAGGCTCTCTGTGTCACTTGGACACAAAAACATGGGAAAATAGAGTCCATAATCAGATAATATGTGACCAGAATTCCTCCCCTTTGTCTGGGACACTGAAGTCTTCCAGAACCCCAGAACCAGTGCCAACTGGAAACTTGAGCCCATGATTCAACCACACAGTATAGGACATTATTTTCTATGTGTATTTTGTGCGGTTGTGTAGATCTTTAAAAGGTTTATGTTGAAATAACATACAAGTAGTATGTCTCTCATATCAGTTTGCCCTGTTAGCGACATAATGCACAAAAATAGCATCCAAATGGTTTGTACTGATGTGGTTTTTTAAATTTTGACAGCCCTATTGTGCAGTAAAATAATTCTGTGCCTCAAGTGGTCAAACCAATTCCAAGACATAGACCCTCACTGTGTCAGCTCAATGGTGGCTCTTCTGGAGAAGGTCCAGGCCGTCTTCTCCTTCACATCAGTAGGAATCTCCTTCTTGTCCTCAAAGCCCAAGAAGAAGAGAGAGAAACGCATGGAGGGGAAGTCGAACTTTTGCAGGAGCCTGGAAGATTTTGAACACAAGAGAAAACTTTACTTCAGAGACAAAATCCAGTTTCTGTATAGGAAACAGTGTGTACAAACACACACACACACACACACACACATGCATGCATGCACGCACGCACGCGCACACACACGCACGCACACGCACGTGTGCGCGCACACACACACACACACACACACAAAAAACAAAAAAAACAAGAGCATCAGAAATGTGTAGGATTCACTGAGTCACTTTTTGGGAATAATTTGTTCTCTACTCACGTCATGCCGAGGATTCTGGTGTAGAAATCCAAGGATTTAAGAGGATCTTTAACTCGCAACATTGTCTGCTGCATCATGAAATCCTACGACAGAAACACAATCAGAGACTTTTCCATATGTAACACTGTTAGTCAAGTGGTCAGCAACACGATTAAGCAGTCACAAAGACTACAGGATGGTGGGTTATCGTTTCTTTAAAATGCATATGGTCTTCCCAAGAAGAGAAACATATGTTTAGTAGCTCAAAGTGGAAAAACTGCTGCATCATTTCATTGCACACAAACGATTCCAGAAGCTTGTATGCTAGCCAACATTAGACGCTTGCAGCCTTGTGACTGGTATATTTTATAGATATAAAAATTCCCTGCAGATACAGGTGCATATCTACTGTGTGGACATTGGAAGTGTGCAGGAAAATTCCAGAGCCTGTTACAAGAGGGGAAAAATGCACTGAACAGCTGCAAGTGCAAAATATGTAATATGTTTCTTAAAGAAAAAAGCAGAAGGATGAACACTGGGAGGGTAAGAGGTGTTGAGCCTTGCAGGTAAATATGATGCAGTCTATTTTATATGTTACAAAGCTCAGAGAAGCCTTCACAACACGCCTGCTTGCAGTGCAGAATTCTGTCTTTGGCTCTGTTGGCTATGTGTGAAGTCCAGCAGAGGAAAATTTGTATCCTGGCACTCACTTGTGAAAAAGGATTTCAGTGAAACTGCACCTCTGTGCAACCAATGATCTCAACATCCGTGTGAGATATGCATCAGTCAATATTACCACACTTACACTTCACAAAGGACTGTTGTTTGTAAACTGCAGATAAAGACCTGCTGGGATTTTGCATGCCCATGCAGGGGTCAGATGTATGGTTAGCATTGTGAAAACTAATAAAGAAACGATCTCATATAAAAACTTGCCCATGGTTTTTACCCTGATCCTAATAGTTTGTATTTCTCAGTGTATGAAAACCAAACATCTACTCAGTATCCATGTGTTTCACAGTCGGGCGTTATCTATGTGGCTGCTCTTTCCTGTGCCCTTCCTCAAACTGAGTGTAACAATGTATCAGGCATTCAGAGAAACTCCTCAAATGCTGCTGCAGCATGACCCATTTCTCCAGCACTCCATGTGGTCTACAGTCACAATTTTGCCAACTTGTAGCCAAAGTGACTATGTCTGGCAGAACTTCAAAAGTTCAAGAGGACTGCAGAGAAGGCCTCTATGGACATTTTAATCTGTATACCCTCCCTCCCTTTTAGCTCATTCGTTCCTCAAAGTGGTACTTATGGTGATGCTGCGCTGTCCTGTGAAGCTTTGTAGATATGACATACACAGTGTTCATGCTGCCTATGTATAGTGAAAGAATGCAGACAGCACAGGCTGGCAATGAGTGCAGGACAGAGTCACTGAGTGAGGACAATACAATACACGGTTACAAAAGCTCCATGTGTGCCTCAGCCAGCTGGACAGGTTAGCTCCGGCAGCTTACTGCTTGCACCACTGCACACATTAGCCATTTCCAGTCCCGCCTGCAGGTCGCCCCAGTATGGAGGTGTAACTGCGGTCTGACCGCGCCTCAGGACCGACTCGTGAGTTCGGGCAGCTCTTGCGTTATTGACGGACTTGTTCGACGTACGCTACGCATGGTTTCCACGAAGTTTTACACACGACAAAGTTGGGCTGTGAGTTAGTTAGCTTATCGTTCACCCAAGCTACAATAAAACCACCACGCATTTGACACCGGAGATGTGTATGGCGCTACACTGCTCGCTCCAAACTTTGTAATCATGTTTAACTAACATGTTTAATGAACGCTGTCACCGGGTGCACCCTGTGAACTTTTTGGGAGGAAACGTGCCCCGGTTATGTTATGGGCGCATAGCTAGTTAAGAGTCGTTGGCCTATTGGATTGGCTGGGTTTGACAGGGTCTGGTTAGTAGTTTAGTTCAGCTTCAAGAGGAACAATCATCTTTACCTTAGTGATTGGGTCTCCATCTTTACAAGCTGTTGCCGCTGCCTCGTCTGACAGACCTTTGTCGCTCATTTTTGCTCACAGTACGAAGCTGAACCGCAGCTGGGCCGGGCGGACTGACAGCTAGAGGAACTCCGCTGAGGGAACTTAAACGGAACCAATCCGGTCTGAGCTTTCAAAATAAAAGACACACTGACGACAAAACAACTGGAATGGAAGGGCGTGTAAGGAAAAATACCTTTTCAAGATTAGCTGAATAAATTTAGATATTGTCTAAGATGCTACACTATGGACAATATAATCCTCATCCTCACGGTGTATCCTTACATTGGCTTTGAAACCAGCTCCAGTTTTCGTCTTTCGTATTTTATTTTGAAATTAAAGACAGGAAGTGACTTTTCGTCTGTTGGCTGGGCAAGGCTCAGTATTATGTAACAAAGAAAGCCTGAAGACATAATGCACCCAGCACATTCCACTACATACACACCGTTTACAGTTTGTTACACCTACAGTCTAATGCATCCCGACACAGTATCACTGCATTTCCTTTTTATCCTTTTACAGGACACTGATCCAGGACTTTGTCACATGGTGCGGCTCCAACCACCTGCACCTCAACACCACCAAGACCAGGGAGATGGTGGTGGATTTCAGGAGGCCCAGGCCTCATCCGGAGTCTGTGACCATCAAAGAGGACTGTGTGGAGATTGTACGGACCTACAAATACCTGGGAGTGCAGCTGGATGACAAAATGGACTGGGCTGCCAACACAGATGCTCTGTGCAGGAGAGGTCAGAGCCGACTGTACTTCCTCAGATGGCTACCGTCCTTCAACATCTGCAAAAGATGCTGCAAAATCTCTGCAAGATGCTGCAGATGTTCAACCAGACTGTGGTAGCAAATGCCCTCTTCTATGCAGCAGTGTGCTGGAGAGGCAGCATCAAAAAGAGGGCTTCAGTGACAGGCTGCTGTCACTGAAGCTGCTCCACTGACAGACTCAGGAGGTTATTCCTCCCCCACCCCATGCAGCTCTTTAACTCCACATTAATGTCAACATTCCTCAATGTTCTGAATGGAATCTGTACAACTCTCTGTTCAACATGCACCTTAACTTACATTCTGTTTGCACTGGACATTTAAACTCACTTAAACACTTGACATTTAAACTTGCATCTGTTGCATTGGATATTTTTACTTTTAATTCTGTTTGCACTGGCCATGTGGACATTTTTAAATTTAACTTTTAATTCTTTGCTTGCTTAGTTATTGCATGCCTTTTACTTAAAATTTGTGGAATATGTTGGAACCTGTGAATTTCCCTTGGGGATGAATAAAGTATCTATCTATCTATCTATCTATCTATCTATCTATCTATCTATCTATCTATCTATCAAAAACAACACTGGGCAGCTTGCCATGGAAACAACTTTATTACAGACAAGTAGTGGAGTTCTTTAATGGGAGAGAAGTGACAGTAGGCTATATTACAGGCTATTAACCATACAGAGCTCATCAAAGCTTTTGTCATTTTGGCTCTGGTGGATCTGAGGAAATGTAGTAAACTGTGAACCATGACTCACATACTGCAACCAGTTGTATAGAGAGGAGGGCTGATAATGCTGCGACAAAAATACCCCAACTACAAGCCTGGGGTCCTGCAGAGTTCCTGAGACAGTTGGGCTGCAAGAGATGGGACTGCTGGCAGGCAAAGAGCACTTTTCCCCAGATGTTTAATTCGTAAGTACTTCTTTATTCTGAGGTCTTTCAGACTTCAAAAGGCCCAAACCCATGTTCACAGACACTGTAAGTAAATAGATCAGATTTGCTTTTAGACAGTTAAGCAAGGACTTACAAAAAAAGAAAAGAAAAAAGGCATCAACTCAGAAGTGGTTTCCAAACTCGACAGCTGCTTTTACCATTGTAAGTGCCATGTTTTGAAAGTATTCATTAACTGCCAGACACAAGAAAGATTTAATATTTGCCTTGTTTCTGGCAGTGCTTGCCATCCCCATACAAAACACTGCAAGACAGTGTTCTTTTGACATGGCCTTTACAAAGTAAGCAGCCGTGCAGGACAGAAACAGTGCTACAAACATTTTCTCTCAGAATGGAAGAAAACGGTTTCCCTTACGTCCACTTTCTTTCAGATGCATTATAACAATGTAACATTTGTTTATAATAAAAAAAGAACGAAAAAAAAGAAAGAACATTTCTCATTCCAAAGCCACAGTCCACCCACATTCATACCCCTATTACCCAGACACCCAGAGCTCAGAGAAGAAGAAGTAGATGAGAAAAGGCGGGGAAGCCCTTTTCGACTATGATGTTCATCCACGTGCTCAAGCGGAGCACGTCTTTAGTAACTGCGTCCAAACAGGGTGTAGTACTGGGCAGGCTCTTTGCCGCTGACACACATCTGACCAGGCTGCAGTGGCTTCAGCGGGGAGAAGGGGATACAGAGGCTCTTGGCTCCCATGGACGGGGCTCCAGGCTCCAGGTCCTGGTCCCTAAAGAAGAACAAAGCACAAAAATGTCTTCCATGGTTGAAATTAAAGCACTCAAAGCAAATTAATGGGAAACTGGGCAGGAACAGTTAATATTTAAAATTTTGTATTTTCCCTAAACCTTATGTGAACGGGACAAATGACAACAACAGTAAGAGAAAATCCTGAATACACCCTTTTGAAGTGACTCCACTGAAGAACAAGAACAACAACAACAACAACAACGACAACGACAACGACAACGACAACGACAACAACAACAACAACAACAACAACAACAAAAAGTTCTAAAGAGAAAAAGTTCAAAAAGTTTTGTTCCCTCCAGCCACTGCATAATGTGACTCTGCTTATTGCAGATGTATATTTGATGGATACTCATTCTTTTGTTTTCAATTGTACAGATAAAGGTTGAGCAAAGACAATCAGACAATGACATGTTGCACATACTTGGCAGTGACTTTCTTGATCCAATCCTCGCACTCAATTCCTCCACAGAATGGAATCTGGACAATCTGTCAAGCGAGATAAAAGTGTGATCGATCACTTGCTCAGGTGAGGACAGACAATGAAACTCTGAGCGCTGCATGTGGCTTGTGTTACTCACCTTGCCCTGGTCCAAGTTTTTCTGGAACTGTTCCAGTGTGTCTGCAGCCACCATGTTACTGTTCAGGTCATTCGAAGCTCTGACAAACATACACATAACTCACTTTAATCAATCTTTTCGCATGTTTATGGACACCATGTAAACATCTCTTCGTTCTGTTCATCCTCATTTCCAACTGGATCTTTCCCAGTCTGCGTACATCATTTCCAGCACAATGTTGTGCCCAGCTGGTTAGAAACAGGATGATTTCAAACTTGAATAACTGATTTTTTGGGCCACTTGGGAGCAGCAAAAACAAGTTGTGAACACAACATTTACAAATGCTCAGCTTTTAAGTTGATGTTGCAAATCTATCTTAGCTTGGTTGCTTCTTCACACTTCCAGTAGTGCAGTCCAACACTCTGCTAACTCCTGAAGTTAACATCTGACTCTTCAGCTGCTAAACGCTCCACTATATTCACCAGCCAGTAACTGTGTCTGTCTTGGCACTGCGCAGACAGGTACGGTGGGTTTATGGAGCTTTTTCACTGAAAATGTGTGGGCCAGACAGCTCAACAACAACATGACACCCTCCTCCCTTGGGTCCTTGATTTGGGTAAAGCAGGAAGCTGCAGATTCAGGTGATAATTATCTGTAAATTCATCCCTATGTGTCTGTTTTTTTGTCTATTTATGACAGCTAATGGTGATCAGCAGTATAATGAGTGTCAGCACTAACCAATCTCCTCTGTGAAATCTACCTATGTCATACACATCTCTAATTGAAGTAAAATAAAAACAAAAACAAACTTCAAGCAGATGGTAACATGTATGGGTTTATGTAATCTGTATGTCTGAATGAGGGTCTGGCTGACAAACAGTATACTGACCCTCCTATTCTCATGTCTGTAGTCAGTTCAGCGGGATTTACAGCAGTTTTCCATACTTTCTACAACATGCCTTTTCTGTAGTCAGCTGTACTTCACTGCTGACAGGTCAAGCCAAGCGCAGTCTGACCCTTGTGTGTAACGATGTGTCTTACTTTTTAAACATGCAGGTCTGTATGTCCTCCAACATGGTGATCAACCTCTTCTCCACCTCAGTTTCTGGAATTGTCACCTTTGCGCCCGAGTCTCTCCTCACTGCAACACACTGACGCTGCTGCATATCTTTGGGTCCCACTTCCAGACGGATAGGAACTCCCTGGAAGAGAGACACAGACATACAGAGAGAGAGATAGAAAGCTACTGTAATTATCAAAGCTTTCACAACATATTTGGTTGGTTGGCTATTGTGACTTGTTGGCTTTTATCTTCATTGTCTCATTGTTTCCTACTGCTGAATTAATGCCTTCAGGTGAAGCACATCATTAGCTGCTATTATCGCTATTAGTATTATCTGACCTTGAGTTCCCAGTGGTTGAACTTCCACCCTGGGGAGTAGTTGTCTCGGAGGTCATTCTTCACTCTGATGCCAGCATCCAGCAGTCTGCTCAGGTATTTGGAGCACTGGGTCAACAGTGCCTCCTTCTCCTGCTCTGGCAGGGAGGCAGTGATCCCACATGGGATGATGACAACCTGAAAGAGTTTCATCGTTTAGTGCATGCTTTTTGTTCTGCATGTATCAGTGTTTGTCGTAGGCTGGCTGTTTAATTTAGCGAGGGGTTTGTTCTTCATCTTGGTCTAGAACAGGATAAAAAGCAGGTGTCTTGTGCTTAATGATATTTTCACTAGATATTTATCAGTTAAAAAAGTTAAATTCTCCATCAAACATAGCTACTGTACTTCCATGTGTCAGTGACAGTGTGTGTCTACCTGCAGGCAGGCCACCCGGGGTGGCAGTACGAGTCCCATGTTGTCTCCGTGGACCATGGTGAGGACACCGATGGTCCTGGTTGTGATTCCCCAGGAGTTCTGGAAAGCCAGCTGTTTCTCACCCGGTCTCTTCGGATCCTCAAACATGATCTCAAACATCCTGGAGAAGTTCTGACCAAGATGGTGGGATGTAGCACCCTGAGGAAGCACAAAGCAATGCCAAGGACCAGATGACTTCATGTTTCTTTGTTTTTTTTAAGATGCAAAATCCATTGTTGACATTTACAACTGAAACATAACACTGGGCTGGCCTCACAGTGAATGGATGAGGGGATCAGTGAAGTGAAGCACTGTAGCATACTGTACAGTACCTGAATGGCTCTGCCGCTGGCAGAGATGAAAGCCTCCACAGTAGTGGTGTAATCTCCTCCTGCAAACTTCTCCTTCTCAGTCTTCCTCCCCTTCACCACAGGGATTGCCATCAGCTCCTCATACACCTTGGCGTACAGATCCAGGATCTGAAGCACCTACAAATACATCATGCACGGAGCTCAGAAAGACTTACTGCTTTGTACAGTACTGTGTAGTTAAAACACTAACACTGAATTTAGTAGTGGGAAAGCCCTGCTCCATTATGTATCTCAGCACTGATAAACCAACAGTAGATGAGTGATGTGGTAGGCAGCACTGCCTGGGCTGTTACCTCCTCAGCTGCCTCCTCTTTGGTGGCAAAAGCTGAATGGCCCTCCTGCCACAGGAACTCTCTAGTTCTCAGGAAGGGTTGGGGGTGTTTGAACTCCCATCTCTGGATGGAGGAGTGGGGGGAGAGAAAGGGGTGAGAAGAGAGAAAAAGACTCCAAGCTTACAATTAGGTAGTAAAAATGTACAAGTAAGGTGAGTGACATAGAAACTGTGGATGAAGATGGTGTGGATGTGACTGTAGGAACATACTTACCACAACATTACACCACTGGTTGAGTTTAATTGGCAGGTCTCTGTGGGACTGGACCCATTTCGCGTAGGCAGGGTACATCACTGAAGCAGAACAGAACAGAGCCAAAGGTTCATACCAAACACGACAGAACAACAAAACCATACCGACCACCACACTAAAGGCAGAATAAGGATTTGTTGGTTGCAGTTTGTAAACATAAATTCAAGGTTTCATTATATCTCAAAAAGAAAAAAAAGACCATCAAGAATGTGCAATCCAGGAAATGGTCGCTAAAGAACAGATTTTGCAGAGGTCATTGTCACACCCTCAGGAAACCTAAAGGGACCTGCCAGCTCACTCCCAATATTCTGGCCTCCTTGCTGATGTTGCAGTCTTGGTGGAACAGGGTGGCCATTTAGCAACCATCCAGACTTCTATCCAGAGCAGCACAGCATTCATCACTGAGTTAAACGGTTTGAACATTTCTGAACCCACTGCAAACATTTCTCTTTGTGAGCACTGGCTGAAGCCGTTTTACACACTACTGCAAGACTCTGGTGGATTCTGCATGGAGAGGTTCTTAGGACTTCAGAGACGTCAGTCACTTCAAATACGCCTGTTTGCTGCTCAGCAGTGAATTTTTTTATAGCTGCTCTTTTAATAATATTCATTTGGTCAATAGAAACTTTCCTTAATAAGCCTTTATCTGTTTTGTGTCTGTGATCTGAATCACATCCAAATCTTTTCACAGTTCAATGATCTCTTTGGTTTAGTGTTTACTTCACACTTCTTATCTTCTGAGAGATCCTTCTTCCTCCCCACATTGTATGAGATACTTGCTTCATAATGTGGAACAACCTCTTTAAGTAGGTTTCCCTTTAATTAAGCTCACTGACACTAGTTATCTAAAAGACAGGACAAATAAAACAGGCAGAAACTTAATTGGGAAACTAAAAACCAACTGAACTGCACAACAAGACAAATATTTAAAAAGCTATCTAGATAATGTATATGCTCGGTGTGTCTGCATTGATTATATGCAGTGTGCTCTTAGAGTCAGAGTCCACTGAAGAGCTGTGGTTCAGACCTGTCTCACTGGTGGGTCTCACAGCAATGGGCTCGGCCAGCTCAGTCTTTCCTGACCGGGTTACCCAGGCAACCTGTCAAAGATGACAACATCACCAGTAAGTGATTATTAGCATCACGCAGTCATATTGTCATATGCTGTGCTATATTAATCATCTTCTTGTTTTAGTCAAATGTATTTAGTTTTTCATTTGTCTACATGCTGATACACATGCTTTTATCCATGAGACAAAAATGGTCCTTTTACCTCTGGAGCAAAGTCTTCAATGTGGGACTTTTCCTTCTCCAGGGCGGCCTGAGAGACGAACATGGGGAAGTAGCAGTTCTCCACACCCAGTTTCTTAATCTCCCGGTCAAAGAAGTCTTTAATGGCCTCCCAGATGGCAAAGGACCAGGGCCGCAGCACATAGCAGCCACTAACATCATAGTACTCAATCATCTCTGCTTTAGTGATGACCTACAGGGAAGGAGCAATATTACACTGAAATTTCAGAAAAGACTGGACATCTTAAAGGTATTCTGTTTCTGTTTATTGTGGCTTTTCTGGAAGTAGGAAAAGGTTTAGTTGAGTAAAGAGGACCTGTGTATATTTCCCTCACCTGAGAGTACCAGTCAGCCAGGTTCTCCTCTTTCTTGGCCTCCAAACCCAACCTGTCAGGAGACAGACAACATAGTTAGTGTGATGCAAACCTTGACATATAATACATATCGCTTAATGCGTAAATGTGCATTAAGGTGTTTTGATTACGTGAATCACAACTTTTGTCTGGTTAAGAAGAAGAGATCTTATTTTGCACACAAAGTCTCGGTTCAAGGTTTCTCTGCTCAGAGCGTTTTATTATGTTCTCACTGAAAGGAGTGTTGGTCCAATTAAAGGCAAAGTGATCTGGGAAATTACCACAACACAATCACTCATATGTCAGACTAATTAATCAGCCATGCACTAAGTGCAGGAGCAAGATTACATCTGAGTGCATTCAAGCAATTCTGGCAGAACACACAGCCAAACCCAGTGCAGCAAACCATGACACTCAAAGCTCACAACTACGAAGCCAGCAGACCAGCTTCCTGCTGCTCAAAACAGACAGAGCCACAGCAGAAGGATGAAAACATAATCCCCATTATTGGTATGATATTATGACCATGATTCTTAGTGTTTATCTGAGGAACAGAGGTTTTCACTGTACTTTTTGCATCTCAGATCAAAACCTTGACTTCAGAATGACAGCCTTTAAGGGCGCTGAAGTGTCGATTCAGAATGGAAACATGCAGAGTATAAATTATATATTAGTCGTGCAGCACTATCGTAGAGCCATCAAATTTCATCCTTGGGGCTGACAGCAGACCACAACACCGTTCAAGCAGATGAAGAGCACAACAGCCAATTAAAACTCACCAAATCAGAATAGAAAAAGGAAAAACCTCCTCAGTCTTTAAGCTACAGACGCTGAAGGTTGAGCTTACAGATGATCCGTCTTCAGTGTCCAAGATTCAAAGAAAGTATGCGCCTCTGTCCCCACAAAGCTCCAATTTTGTTTAAAAGACTAAAACATCCAACTCATGCCAATGTGAGGCCTGAAAAAAGCTATGGATCAACTGCCAGCTATTGTATGTTAAGCATGTTGTCTTTACAGTTAAACACCTCCATACAAATCAATGCATCTTCCAAAGGAAACATGGCTCTCAACTAACTATAATGTGCTCAAAACAGACTTCTGAGAAGACAGTTCAGGAGAAGGCTTTTTATTGGCTCAGACATTTTGACTCCACTTCTGGTCACTTTCAGCCAAATTATTTCCAGTGCGACAAACTGTCTTATGACCTCGTCGTACATGTGAGTGTACCCTATAGTGAAACACAGCAACATAAAACGGAAAACGCCATGATGTGACAGTTGAATCTGCTCTAACAGAGACTGAAAGAAAGAGTCCAAAGCAGGAAAGTTGACTGCAGATGCAAAAAGTCAAATAAAATTTTGTTCCCGATATTACAATTAGAACTCGTCACTATGGAGTTTCATTTTATACTAAACGTTGTGCTGGCTGCTCACATTTCAAACTTTTCTCATGGTCTGTGTATATTTCTTCACCTCTGTCTTTTCATCTGTTTCCAGTCCCTCACCGTGTTTGTTTCTTCGGTCCATGACCATCTCCTGAGCCTCCTGCTCCTCCTGAGGCCTCCTTGCCCTGGCTGGCCTTGTCTCCTTTACCCTTCTTCCCTCCTCCTGCTCCTCCTCCTTGTTTCTCAGACTTGTTCTCCCTCTCTTTGCGGTTTTTGTCCTCTCCTCCTGTGGCTCCGGCAGCAGCCACTGGTTTGTATTCCTCTCCAGTAAGTGTCTTGTACTTGGTCTTCAGGTCCAGAAGAGTCTTCACGGCTTTATCCACCTCATCCTGAAATGGAAGGAGAGTTGTTTTTTTCCTCTCCACTACTAACTGTATTTAATTCTGCTCTGTGACCACTTCCTTACCTTGGGGGCCTTCTCAGACTTCAGCTTCCTCACCAGCTCTCCCTGTTGGGCCACCTCTGAGAACAGTTCCTGGACCTGTGGGGAAGAGCTGGACTGGGTGGAAGAGGAGTTGGACTGGGTCTGGGCAGGGCTAGCTGGGGCTTGCAATCCTGGTTTGTAATCCTGTCCAGTCTGTTGTTTATACTCTGCCTTTACAGCCAACAGCTGCTTCACTGCAGCATCTATCTGATCCTGATGAACAGCAAGCAAGAAGAAAATGATTTAGTTAGAGCAGCAGAACAGCTGCAGGACTATTCAACAATATAAAGACCCTGACAGCAGGGGAAACACTGGTGGTATCTATCTATCTATCTATCTATCTATCTATCTATCTATCTATCTATCTATCTATCTATCTATCTATCTATTTATTTATATATATATGTATATATATGGTCTCACCTTGGAGGCCTTTTCAGCCTTCAGTTTCTTGACCAGTTCTCCTTGCTCAGCGACCCTCTCATAAAGGCCGGTGGCAGCAGGGGCAGCTGGGGCAGCTGGGGCAGGGCTGGGGCTGTTCTGGACAGGGGCCGCTCCAGGCTTGTACTCCTGTCCTGTGACCTGTTTGTACTCTGCCTTGAGGGCGAGCAGCTGTTTCACTGCTGCGTCAACCTGGTCCTGGGAACACAGAGAAGGAAGCTGTGACTCAGTTCATGGCAGTTTTCATAATCCTGTAATGGGTAAACATTGTTGTACCAGCACAGGTGCATACTTGAATAAAAATATGAATATTTCAATCAACTGTCATTATGAAAATCTTGATACTGAAGAATACAATCACTTGTTCAGGTATATAGGCTTATACAGCTTTTTTCACCATCACTGGCTAGGTGTAGCTTTTCATCATTATTGGTGTTTTTCAAAGGGGTTTCCCCCCCCACAGCAGATGCTGTCTCTGACATTTTCCATAACACAGTTATTAAAATCAGCATTTGAGACGAGACCAGAAACAAGCCCTGCTGTAGTCGCGCTGTATTACTTCACGGTACTTCAAGTTTGCATTGGCCTGCAGCAGGCACAGTGTCTGGCAGAGTCAGAAAGTCAAACATCTTTTGATCTTAGAAATGCAGAATGTCAGTTTCGGTACAGAGGAATCTGGCTGGTTGTTGTAGTAAAGATACAGATGATAGATTGAGAAAGGAAGCTCAGGACCTAATAGACTCACTATCCTTCTCATATAGCCACATAAAGTGCAGAAATTTACAAAGGTCAAAAGGAAAAAAACAAAATTACTGAACATGGGCCTAATATTTACAGGTCACTGACATTATACAGTGAACTCTTGATAGATATAGACATAGATTTGCTAGTTGCAACCAAAAATTAGCAGCATTTCTCTGTAGTCTGATGGTCAGTCACCACGCTGATCACTGGGCTGCCCCCTCCCAGTCGAGTAATGGACTGCTCATGTTATCAGCGTCTAAGAGATGTATTTTGATTTGTCTTTTTAAGTAGCGTTTGCATGAGAAATGAAATAGTATTCATGAGTGATAACTGATGCAGTATTACACTAACATGCACAGTTATACTTTGGGCATTTCTAAGCACCGTTTTTTTTTTTTTTCTATCACTACATGTCTAGATGTCTATGACATCAGAATACCTTGGGGGCTTTCTCAGACTTCAGTTTCCTCACAACCTCCCCCTGTTGTGCAACACGCTCATACACGCCAGAAGGAGAGGAGGAGGAAGAGGAGGAGGAGGAAGAAGAGGAGGTCACAGGAGAAGGAGCAGAGGGGGCCATCCCTGGTTTGTAATCCTGACCCGTCAGCTTTTTAAACTCCGCCTTGAGAGCGAGGAGCTGCTTCACTGCTACATCAATCTGGTCCTGATATCATCAACAAACCAGCTTATTGGGCAGGTAGTTAAGCATAAACTTGACTGGCATGCAGATGATGTGGGGACATGTTCACTGACACTGGACAAATCATTCAGGACATGAGCGGTGAGCGTCCAGACAAATGAATTTGGATGTCAGAATTCACTGGACAAAGAATGAGGGGACGAGAAATGAGTGACAAATCACTCAGTACATTAATGAACAGACAGATGACTGTGGACGAGAATGCAGACTGGACATGTGGACATGATTAGTAACTGGACCAATGTTCAGGTACCTTGGGCGCCTGCTCCGCCTTCAGTCTCCTGACTAGCTCGCCTTGCTGGGTTACACGGGTGTATGGGCAGGAGGCGGAGTCTGTTGTGGTGGTGGGTGGGGCTGGAGCAGAGGTGGGAGGGGCCATGCCTGGTTTGTAGTCCATCCCTGTCTGCTGCTTAAATTGTGCCTGCAAAGAAAGAAAGAAAGCAAATCAATGCAAATCATTTGAATAATAAATTATCTTTATGTAGTTTGATCCCTTCTAAATACCGCTGCCATACCTTCAGAGAAAGCAGCTGCTGAACTGCCTGATCCACTTGGTCTTTAGGAGCTTTGGCAGTCTTCAGCTGGCGAACAGTGTCACCTTGTGCTACTATGCTTGTGAACAAGTCACTGGCTGAGGTTGAGGCGGGCGCTTTAGCAGAGGTTGAGGTAGCCTTGGCAGGGGAGGCAGACTAAGACGAGAGGGTAAGACAGATTTATAGAGAGAAAAGAAGAACAACATGGACAGTTACCAGTTTATCCCAGACGTCAAAAACACAATTGCGGGTTCCTCTTCATGTGCCTTTTAAACGCTTTCCCCTTTGTGATTAAACACTGAGAAGAGACAGACTGCCAAGATTGAAAGACAACGGTGGAGCTCATCTATCATTCAATAATGGTAATAAACTTTATTTGTATGGGGGGGCTCTTGAAAAGCACTCACTGTGTTGCTCGAGGCCTGGCTCTTGCTCTTCTCCTTGGATCCAGCAGTCGGCATCTCCTTGACGTGTCCATCAGGAATGTAGAGCAGGACACAGGGACTCTCCTTACAGCTGTTAGGACTGTAGATGTTTATGACAGTTAGACAGAGACGGTCTACACGGCTCCACAGCAGAAAACTGTGATAACACTGGGCACATTCAAGTATGTATTTGGTGATCAACATCAACTCAAACAAACAGGTCCTTTCCCTCACCTGACCGGCTCATAGGGCTGGTCACAGATGTAGAAACCTCGTCTCTGGAGCTGGATGATATCTCCTTTCTTCAGGTTCTTCAGACAGGGATCTCCAAGCATCTTCTCCTCGAACTGAGAGAGCAGGAAGTCAACAAAAGGTCTAAAAAACGACTACAGCAAATGTTGCAACGTTAAGAGCACACATGGCAGAACAGACCTTGCTGTTTTTATTAATGTATTCTTTGAAGTCGTCGTCTTTGGTGATGACTGCTTTGGAGATGAGAGGCTGGTAGTTGATGCAGATGGTTGGTAAAAGGGGAGCGCTGTTTGTGTCAGCCAGCCACGTGATCTTTGTCGTCTTCTTGAAGTCCTTGTTCTCCAGGTTCAGGCGGGCCTCCATGGAGACGACCTTAGCGTCAGCCCCTCTGAATATAGAGAAAGAGTGAGAGCATGGACAGGTGGGAAAGCACATCGCTGCGTTAACACCACACCATGTGATTCTCAGCAACAACATGGATTAGCTGAGTGATGATCCTGACATACTTGTTGATCTTGGTGATGATGAGGTTGCCCCAGTTGATGAAGGTGACTATCTCCCCCTCTGAGAGTGTCTCAGCATCAGCTCCTTCGACCAGAACCCGAGGTCCATACCAAACCGCCTTCATGCCCACCTCTGCATTCTGGATGGACACACAGGTTGAGTGTTTCATGATGAAAGAAAAACAAAACAAAAGCATACTGATTCATTTCCAAAGTGACCATTTATCTCTGAGATAGAATTTCTGTTCTTCTGAATAACAGGAAGCATTTACATTACATACAATAAATAAAAGCTTCATTTACGTGGCCTCTATCCTCCAACATCTCTATTTCTAATGAAGTAAATTTCTGGTTGGATTGAACTACTGTATCAGAAAAAGTGCAATGACCAAACAAAAAATCATCTTGGCTAAAAATCTTTAGGTCAGGGACATTCCATAAAAATCAAAAGAGGTCCAGTGAAGAAAATGACCTCAAGCAAAAGTCCAGAACATCATAATGCCAAACCTGTGCTGTGATTTAGTGCCATATATATTGAGGTAGCCCAGTAGTTGTGTCAATGTCTGTATGTAGAAAACAGCTGACTGTCAGTTCAAGTACAAACGGAGCTCAGCTCTGCTTCTGAAAAATGTGCATCTTAAAATAAAGTGCTTAATGAAAAAAAAGAAAAGTCTTTTTTATAAACTTCATTTCACTTCTTAATCTCCTTGTTTTCTTCTTTAGGCCGATAGTAAGGCCATTTTAACTAAGTTAGTATCAGAACGGAGATATGATAGAAATAATCTCTAGAATCTGCACCCTACTGTGCATTCAGAGATGCCTCTGGTGGAGGAGAACAGGTCTGCCCACTGAGCCCCATTAATCAGCACGAGTGAATTTCAGATGTTGCTCTGCGCTCCACAAGAGGAATTAACATATGAATAGAATTTGGACTGTGACATTAAAGATTATAATGTTAAACTAATTAGGATGCTCTGATACTGTCATGCAGAGCAGACACAGACTTCTGACTTGTGTAATGTCCTTAGGCTCACCTTTGGCATCTGGACAAAACCCATAAAACTACCAAATACTACTCCCACCGCCCCCTGGCAAGAGGACTGCCTTTCAGGAATCTTGACAGCTCTAACCTTGGGGTGTTTGGCCACTTCCTTCATCTCCTCTGTAGCCTCTGAGATGGAAACAGGAACCACATAGGACTTGGACAGAGCGGTGTACCTGGGAGCGACCGGGTCAATAACCTAACAGACACACAGACAGAGACATGCACACAGACACAAACAGGTCAGTAAAAGAAACAGCAGACGGGTGCTTTATAACAGTCTCCACATACAAAATGCTGAGTAATGAAAGGACAAAGCAAAAAAATGATGCAACCTTATCCAAAAACTGCTTTCTTTCACAAGAAACCAAAACAAAAATAGCCCATCTGATCAAATGAAATAAGTAAGACACGTAAGAAAAAAGATGAGCAGAGGAAGAAAAACTGATTAGATGAGTGAACTGTGATTGGATGAAGGTGATGAAAACAAGAGAAACAAGCTTTTCTTCTTCAGCTGCTTATTCAGCCACCACCCACGTTCACTATTTTACCAGCCAGCTCAAGTTTTTAAGAGCCCAAACGACTGAATGAGCAGCAGGAACACATCAGCATCATCCCAGCTCGGCCAGTGTTGACAGACGGTCCACAGGTTTTACAGCATCAAACTTACAATATTTGTGCTCAGGACAGATTATTACACCAGCTGTTGCAAACATATCTCTTGTGATCTTTTTACATTAATATGACAGCTGCTACAGAAAAACATGCTAAAGTTCTTATCAGTAATGAGGACAGACGGACTAAATGATCATCTGTGAAGAGCAAATTTGACAGTGACCTCTGACCTCCTCGCTGATGGGGGCTCGTGATGTTGGTGATTTAGGAAAGAACACAAATTAATGAACACGTTGAATGAAGAGGATATAGTCAATAAATGAAGAGGAACTGCTCAGTCAAAAAGCTGCAGCGGACTAAAGGATGAAGGGAACAGATGGAAAGGAAACATAAGGAGGAGGATTTAACACTGGATATGACAGCCTGGCTTAAAAAAAATTAAAATCAAACACAACAGCTTTGATACTTCCTCTGGTGAAGGATTGTCTGACTTTTTAAATATATTTTGCAGTTTATGAAACCAGTCTCTTTTGTAGAGTTTCAAAGCTACAGCTGGAACATCCTGTAAAAAGCACCTAATCTCACTTCCCGGGTTTCAATCTGTCCAAATCACAGAGTAGAGCATGCCCACCACTCCAAGTAAGACCATGCAGTTTCAACCCGTTTGGTGTTGTATGGGTAAAACGCATTTCCTTTATCACCAAGCTACTGTGACAACCTCGCATTATTTTCTTCTTTCTATGTGCATTAGTCTGAACCAGACTCTTAATTCTTAATTATGTTTTGGCTACTGGAGACTTCAAAAACCAGAACAGTTTGACAGAACAGAGCAAACCGCTGACTATCAGCTTAAATCAGGGAGGATGGAGAATGGCGAGTGATGAAAGCAGCAGACAGGTAAAAAAACATGGTGGGTATGCAACAACTGAGCCTCTGTCTTATTATCCTACTCGTTTTGGTGCTATGGTACATAATGATCTGTCACATAGTGTAATCACTCCCGTGCTGCGCCCTGCACACATCAGATTTAAAACAGCTCCTGGGAGCCAGTAGAGAGTCCTCGAGTCTTGCTAGTGGACATGTCTCTCTGATCTGCTACTACGCAACTCTGCTGCCCTTTGCTTTTTAATGCTGTTTGTTCTTTGGCAGGTGTGTTTGAATACACACTACATACGATGAACATCTGCTTGGCTGGTAAAATAATGAAGGTTGTTGGTGGATTTTCAGACTAACCAGCCCATGATGGAAGCAGGGAGGGAGTGGGTGAAAATGAGCAAGAGGAGGAGGTGGAGGAGTACCTTCAGACAGCTAATTGGCAGCTTGGAAACAGAAGAGTGAGATGCTGTTTAATGTCAGATACAAGGAGGGAGGAAAAGAGAAAGAGGTAGAGACACATTTACAGAGAATGGACCGTTTACATAATTTTCCCTCAACGCTTTGTCCTCCATACAACTGTTACACCTTCCTGTTTCTGAGCCAATTAGGCTTTTCATGAATGCTTTCTCTTGCTGTGTTCTGCGACATATTTCAGCCACAAATGTAATTACAAGCTTGTGACTACTCGCACTTCAGAGGCCTTTCATGAAATCTATAAACGTTCCCTATAAACATGGAGTATAATCTCAGGTAGAGTGAGGCGTGTCGTTCTGGAGCCACTGCTGGAAACAAACAGGTTTTAGGAACCACTGTGTGATACCACAGTACGTCTGCTGAAGTCTGTTACTTTTCACTGGGTTTGTTCTTCCTTTATTATTCTGACTGCGATCCAACACCATCATGTGTACACCTGCGTTCAGTGAACTCAGAGGCTTTAGCTAAATATAGGACCACCTAATGCAGTTGTGAAGAATGTCTGTAACCACATTTAGACATGAGCTGTTACAGCAACTTTAAATATTGCCACGTTGACATGAAGGAACTCTGAGGGCATGAGACTGTCTGAAAAAGGCGGGCAGATGGAGTTAGTTATCATGCATATAAAGCCCTTTGCAAAAACAGAGAATCTCAACCTGACGCCAGCTGTCATCACTGCTGTTGGTACTTTGTCCCTGATGCTTCTTTACAGCCTGTATTCAACTCAAGTGAAGCAAGACTAACCTGTCCTTAACAAAAAATGTTCTTTAATTCTAACATTCTCTCGCTTGTTCTTTCCCTAGCAGGAGATATGTATGCTGTGTCACTTCTTCACTCTCTGTCTATGGACATTTTTAAACTGTCAGCTTCACACTTTCTACTTGACGAGGGGATGAAGCAGCAAGTGCCAGCAAGGAAAAACCACACAGAGGAAGCAACACTGACGTCCAGACTGATGAAGCTGGGTCAAAACAACATGAGCACAAACAAATGTAGGACATGATATGAAGCAGTTGGTTTGGCTTTTGAAGTTTTCAGTCTTATTCAAGGTGATATGGAAGGTGGGAGTGGGGTAATGAGGCAGGAAACCAGGCAGCAAATTAAAGTGTATAACAGAATGAGAAGAGCAAAGCAGAAAGAAGCCATGCCAGCAGTGAACCCACAGGCAATTCTCTGAACCTCTGTCAGCACAGGCTTCAGCCTGTGATGTCTGACTTCATTATAGCCCCTCTTTTTCTAACATGGGTCAAACTAACATATAAGAAGCTCTTATCCTTCAAACATAGCACGACACACATGTCATCATATAAAAATGGTCTGCAGTTGTATTTTACAAGGTACAGTAAACAGTCTGATTCTCAGACAGGTAGAGGTAACATTATATCATGTCTTTAACTCAGCAGTCTACAGAAGAACCACTGGCCAAATTTTTATTATTCATACTCATCTTACCATTACACCAATGCAGATAATGCTTAAATAAAAAGAATCCCTATTATCATTATTTAAGTTGCTAGGTTCAGACAATCAGGCCTATATGTGAGAAACATGTACCTTCTTATTGAAGGCCCAGATCTTGTCCCATTCCATGTTCACCACTGACCTTGATCCACCCTAGAAAGACGAGGATAAAAGAAAGCACATTTTTAACAGATAAAGCATTTTGCACCCTGTGGATGCTATCTGCAAGCTAAAATTTTACTAAATGTGAACCCTTTGCATCCCTTTGCCCATCTCTAACTATGACTGCAGTACCTGAGCTGCTATGAACTGTTTCAGACCCTCAACGGTCATTCCTCTCCTCAGGACCCCTCTGACAGTGGGGAAGCGAGGGTCATCCCTGGAAGACGAGACGAGATAAGCCAAAAGAAAACATGGGGGTAGAGAGAGGAAGAAAGGCGGACATGGAGGACAGGGGGAGAGAGAGGATGTTATGAGAGGCCATTAAGAAGTATAAATAATAAACAGCTGACACGTCTGTCACATTACTAAGAATCAATCACCAAATAAATCAAACTAAACCCACCATCCATCGACAAATCCCTGGTCGACGAACCAGGTGAGCTTCCTCTTGGACAGCACTGTGTTGTTGAGGTTAAGTCGGGAGTACTCCCAGATGTAAGGCTTCCTGAGGCGCAGGGCTTCAATTATCCAGTAGAACTGCTCATCGCGATCATGGTACTCGGTGGTCCTGAGAGCATGGGTAACACCCTCCAAACTGTCCACGATGGGACAGGCAAAGTCATACGTTGGGTAAACTCTGGAAGACAGAATCAGGACAGTTTCAATAATTCATATTTATAGAATATTGTCCAATATTTTATGCCAATACCACAGATTTTCCTCCCTGGACTTATTAAAGGAAAGTACTTGTAGGTGCTTCCGGTGCGAGGGTGGGGGGTGTTCTTGCAGCGGAAGAGGGTGGGGTCTCTCATACAGCCATTGTTGGAGTTCATGTCGATCTTGGCCCTCATGCAGCAGGTCTGACCATACTCTGTCCCAGCCTTCATCGCCGACCACATCTTCATGTTCTCTTCCAACGCTACACAGGATAGAGAAGTTCCATATTGCAGCGTCATTAATTTCAGAAATATGCATGCTGCAGCTTCAACATTCACTGTGACAGCTAACAAGGTCATGGTTCCCCAAGCATACTGTTGCTTCTGCATTTGGACTCCGTGCGCTGCTCCCTCTCCTGCTTCATCTGCTCAGGGGGCGTGTTGTCGATGTATGCCTTGCCCTCACTAAGCAGCTGTTCAGCAAACTGCATGATGATGGGAAAATGGTCACTGGTGTAGGTGAACTGGTCTGGGTGGATCTGGAGCATAGCAAGATCTTCCAGGATCACCTGAGAAGGGATAAGGACAAGTCGAATGAGTTCACAAACTCCAGCTGAATAATGAAAAGGCAGTACTGCTTCTGATTTCTTACACATAGTTCGGGAATAGTGACTCAGTCACAACTCAATTCTTGTATTTGCTCTGTGATCTGGATGCTTTACCTTCTCAAAGTCCTCCTTTTCCTTCTCGGGGTTGGTGTCGTCAAAGCGCATGATGAGTTTGCCTTTGAATGTGACCTGGTAGTGCTGGTTGAGCAGAGCAGCCTTGGCATGGCCGATATGCAGGTATCTGGCCACGAAGAGACAGAGAAATAGTCCCCATTAAGAAAGATACTGAACTCCCAATGAGCTCTTAGGAATCTAATGACCATGGATAATCTGAACTTCGCCCAAACTTCAGATGACGACTTACCCGCTGGCCTCAGGGGGGAATCGAACCACCACCTTGCCCATCTCAGCTCCTGGCAAATCCACAAACTTGCCAACATCCTGCTTCTTCTCATCCGACTGTTGATCAGGAACAAAAATGAAAGGTTTGTTACCATAACAATAATCATTAACATTTAAAAACTTTTCACAACAGCTTTGTTTTATCTGCCTGGCTTCACACTGATGCTCCTTTTCTCCAAATGCTACAAATCAAATCACAACTTGCTTTTTAATGCCTGAAATTACACTTACATTGGATTTGCTCACTGGAGCTGACTTTCTGGCATACTTGTTGCCCACAGCAGTGAAGGGAACCTGCGAGCTCAGGAAAGAGAACCAGCGATTGACATGGGAGAAGGATTTGCCCTGGCTTGGCCATTCTCCATGACCTGCAGAGAAACAAACACAAACAACTGTAGCGCTGCATTTCACCTGTTTCACTGCAGAAACTCCACCCTAATGCAGACAGAAAACATCCTGGTGGTACTGACCTTTGAGGGCAGCCCAGACAGAAAGGTCAGCCAAGGTGACGGCATGTCCAACCAGGAAGGTCCGCAGGGAGAGGGCCTTATCCAGTTCACCCAGTGCCACAGTCAAACCAGGCTGACCACACAGACGGCGAGCACTGAACTCCAACCAGTGGTCAACCTGTAGATACCACATGAGCATCTAAAATATAGATCAGGAGCCACAAACTGTTACAAAAGAATGTCTCACACACACACAAACATACACACCTCAGTCTGCTCCATTGTGTTGGTTCCATAGAGGCCAAGAGCAGGAGCCACCCGAGCCAGGTACCGACTGATAGAGTTGGCATCATTGAACTGGATCTCACTGAGGAAAGGAAAGGGACCACAGAGTTGAAACAAAAAAATCATGAAAACACTCCAGCAACAAGCTGCACACTCTTCACATATACATTATCTATATCACATCACTTAAGCTCACTCAGCAATTTGATGAAATAATTATGTCACCTACTCTGAGACTTGAAGCCTGGTGTCTTTGCCTTCCTCCACTGATACTGGCACAGCGCCCTTCACATGCTCTGCTGCCAGAAGCGCCCCTGCGGGACAGAGGAGAAAATCCAGTGTATGAGAGTCTGAATAAACTTAACATTAACAGCCTACACCAGCTTTACTGAGACAATGGACAAGTGTTAAGTCAAGGGCAACTGGATTCTCTTTAGATTCTTAAAAGATGTTGACCTGGACTACTGAAGAGCTTCACAAACATTTTGGTTAGAGAGCCAGTTGAACTGGTCCCATGGTGCAAACCATGTACAGTGTTTCATGTTACTCTGCTAAACCCAATCATACCCTCTCCTGGTTCCTCAAGAGCAGTGCACTCTTTCCAGGTGTACTACATGTCGAATACAATTTCAACATCTCAGTACTCAAGTGTTTGTTTTTCATAAAAAAAGCTTGTAATGTCACTGACTTGATGTCAATACAGGCGAGGGTCATGGGGCCAAATTGCAAGTATGTTGCATCCATTTGAAGCACAAACAAAAGACCCTAGTGTTCTTTCTGCATGGCCAAATCTCTCATAGTTTTGAGAAGTTACAAACAGGCCAATCTTTAATAGATTATCAAAACTAAAAAGTTGAATACACGAAAAGACGTAAATCAGACTCTGAGTTTATGATGTTCACCTGATGTAGGCTAATGCTTGGCACAGAGATCACGTTTGCTTAATCAGATCATGTTTTCCTCATTCATTCCTGACTTTGTGTTTGTCTTGTGCACAGGTGTTTCTTACATCGTAACAATCTACCGTACAGGTCTGATCGAAGAGCTACAAAGAAAACCATTATTACCATTAGGAGGTTCATCTCTGCAGAGCTGGGTTTGTGGGCATCACCCCAGCCACTGACTAAGACTGCCCGATATTACACTGTCCAGAAAAGGCGCTGGTGCAATGCAAATGAAACGGAAATCAGAGTGCAAAAATCTGGACTCCGTATGCAACACCACGTTTCAGCTTGCTTGCATCAGCCTGCTGTATTCACAGCAGTCGCACAGTGGCGCTGTTTAGTCAGTGTCAAAGCTAGTTAATGCCTTAGCTTTTCTTCGTACAAAGCATTTGACAGTCTTGTCCAAACTATATACTGAGCAAGATACGATGAACTGTCACATATTAATATAAGACGTTAGGTTATAGGTATATTTTAGCAGCAAGTAATGTTTCATAGCCCAAACCACCCAGCTGAGCTAACCTGGGTTAGCTCATGTCAGCGTGTCAACTGCTCCATACTGCATATCCTTTGATGTGCGTGGATTATCCATGTGTCACTTGTAAATTCATGACGAGTTTATGCATATAATGATGTTTATAAGCATACCACAGTGAAGGCTGGAAAGTGTAAATAGTAAAGTTGCTGATGTCGCTGAAAGTCAATTTTAGCAAATTGCTCACACGTTGTGGTTTGGTGTGCCACGACGACAAGCTAGCTAACGTTTGCTACATACTCCCATTAGCTAGCTGGACAGGAAGGTTAGCTAACTTCAAACACGCCCCATTTAACTTATTTGGGTACACCAACATACCAATTATCATATAGAGATCAAGTTACAGAGATATTTATTTAAAAAATTAGCCACTGAGCTACTCCGCAGCTATTTCCATTTTTCAACCTGAAAAACATCCACTGTTCAATTCGGCTTGTTGACATAAAAGAAGTTGGGCATAATTTTAACGAACAAACAAACAAAAAACACTTTTAATATGATCTTGCAATTTCACTCTTTCCTTAAAGTCGTCCGTATCAGCCGCGAAATCGTAATGACTGGTCGAGTGTTTTCCTTGACAAAGTTATCTATATTTGATTACAAGTTCGACAAATGAACATCAAAATTGGAAGATTTTCAAAAGGAGTTTGTGTCATACGTTAGGATGACACGTATCGGTGCTAGCAGTTTGCTAGCTGTCACTAAGTGCACACTACTCACTGAAGTATTTACTCAGGAATAGCAGGCTGCAACTCACCTAAAGGAGGATTGCTTGTGTTGATGGTGAAGTTTAACGCCATACTGTGAAATCCTTCTTCCACACAGGTGGTAAATCCTTCTCACTGTTTCAGAGACCCAACAACAGTCAGCGTACAGCCGAGACTCCTCTCCACACCAAGAACCTCAGAGCAGCAGCAGCACGGCGTGAAGAGACAAAATACAACTTCTTTTGTTTTCATGACTGCGAATAAACAACTTATTGGTACAATACTGCCACCAACTGTACGGGAGTATGAACAGACGCAGACAGACGTCAGATGATGAGGCCGGCCAGCTGACACTGTGATTTGTGTATTCCCTTAAAGTGAAAGGTTTTAGAGGTTAGATTCAGAGCGTTAGCCTCTGCCGTGAGTGATGGAACAATCTGGTGAAGGCTGTGAGGAAAGCTGGTGTTTATATACTGCAGCAGCCTTACACAGGGAACACAGAGACACACAGGGAAACCACAGGAAACGGAGATGTGTGTCTGCACTTAACCGCTTTCTATGAGAAATCGATGGTCCACTATGTTATCCTTTTTCTCCCCTGTCCCATTATTTTCTGGAGGTGAAAACTCATACTGCTGCACTCATACCACCCTGTGGCCATGCCGGGTACTTCCACAGTCTTCCTGAAAGAAATGTCTTGCATCAGCTCCTCTGTCTGTGTAGGTTAAGGTATGGAGAGAGGGCTTTTTAAGCATTTCTGATCTGGGACACAGACTGTCTCAAATTATTCTACTCTGGCTAAATCAAAGCATGTGCGTTACTTTCAGAGTTTTAGGAACACACATTTAGGCTCATTGACAAATGAGAAAATCAGTGTATTAATGTGTAGTGTAGACATTTCTCTTCCAGATAAGAAAGTAGGCATAACAGGTAGTAGGTATTACAATTACAAAACATATGTAACATATGTCATTTGGCAGCATGGTCGCTTTTTGCTGTTGGCTCACGATTTCAATGATCATCACTATGATGTATTATTAGCACTGGAGAGTTGATGAAAAAAGGATTGGGCATTCAGGCTGCTGCCTCCAAAGGCATATAAACTTATCGATTATAGACTTAACCTTTTTAATACTTTGAGGACCAACATACAAAGGGTGAATCGGATAGGCCAATTCAGATATTCCCTTTGTCAACTTTTGACAACAAGTTTTTGCCCAAAACAGAAAGATTTCTCATCAGCCAGTGATTTAGGGATTTATTCAGATTTTTTCACTTTTTCATAGATTTTTCTCTTTTTTTCACATATTTGATCAATTTTATGCCTACATAGTTCACTTCACATTGAAGCTGAATTGACATGAACATCATCATAGGGACACAGTGGTAATAGTTCACATTTGCTCAAATTTAAAATTAAATCAAACTTAAACTTGAAATAGAAATGACTTTGAAAGCTTTGCCAAATATGGATTTGTCCTTTCAGAAACTCACTTTATTGTCAACGGACTTACACGAAATTCATAGTGGAATATATTTATTCCTTTTATTTGTGGGTGATTAACAATCATGTCTTGCCGTTAGCTGGTAATGATCATGCTTGTGTACAATCCTCCTCAGTTAAACCTGAACAGTGTCTCAGTGCGTTAATGAGGGGTTTGGATTTTTTGTTGTGGCGGAACTTTAAAAACACAGACCGGAAGAGGAGTTTCGAGCCGGACACTTGTGCCATGCGCACCTCCTGCACTGTGCCTTGTTTCATGCAGATGTGCAGGAGTTTGTTTGGCGGTGGATTGAAGAGTGTGTGCACTCACAGCATCGCGAACCTGAGCCTCCTCTCTGACCCGGTAAAAGAAAAATGACGCTCAGCTGTTAGTTTGTCATCACAGTAACAGTTAAAACGCCATCTGATCATCGAAATCTGTAAATTAAATTCGCCCAACTTGCATGATCTCTTTGGCTTCTATTGACATTTTTACAGGCTATGTTAATCTTAAATATAAAATCATTTTTGATTGCTTTCTATTTTAATTCGTATTTTCATACTTAACGCGTTTTTAACCATATTGGCCCGTCAATGTATGTCCACGCATTTTAGATTGAGACCCTGTAAGTTCCCGTCATTGAATTTGCGCTATTCAGTGTTTAACCTCATTGTATTTAGCCGAGATGCACCCAAATACTGATACACTGTAAGCTGTGTTTTTCAGCTGCAAACATGTAGGACTCTGTTAGGACAGCTGTTAATCAGCTCCAGATTGGTGGAATAACTTGGCTCAGAACTGGTCTGTTCTCCAACTTTCATGGATATCATTTGATGTTTAGTCTAACACTCATAACAAGCTCGAAACAGGTATAACCAGGGTAAACTTTTGGCCGCATCAAGCAGTACTTGTCCCTTTCAGCGCTGTAGCTCACTCAGTTCAGGCTCACTCTCACCCTGCTGCTCGGCTGGTGTTTGAACTCTGTGTCTCTGGTCAGGCATGTCTCAGGACAGTCAACATGGCAAGTGGACCATCTCCAGCAGTGATGACGATGACGAGGATCTTCCTGCTTCTGGGACTACGACATCTAAAACCCACCGACCCATCAGATCCAGTCCCAGCTCCCATCGGTCTGCCTCTCTCCCCATCCCCAAACTGGAACCAGTGACAGCCACTGTGGAGGTGAAAGCAGAACCAGCTAACAGCCCTGTATCCTCACTTGTTATTGGTTCTGAGGCCAGACAGTCGGCAGCAATGAACCAGTTAAATCCAGTCAAGTATGAAACTAGCCCATCATTGGCTGGAAAGCGTAAGAAAGAGGTGTCGGACGGCTCAGGCTGGGCTCTCTCAGATAGTGATGGTGATGATGGAGATGTGAAGAGTCTCAGTACTTTACCAAACAAGATGCCTCCGAGGCCCAAAACAAAGAAAGCAAAGGTGGAGAACGAGCGCCCTCCTAGTCCCCACGGCCGGCTTTACTACATCGAAGAGCCAGAGGACTTCTTTGAATCCAGTGTTCCTTGTCTAAATGACACCTTCAGGTTTTACCTCACCAAAGTCACAGGCCTGGACAGGAAGTACAACAGCGGAGCTCTGCACATCAGAGGTGAGAAGACTTTCAGGGACTTCCATTTGGTGCAGAGACCGTCACTCTGTATTTCATGCTTTTGATCAAGATGTTGCAAGTTCACAGATCAGTAGGGAGAGTCAAGACAGCATCTGACTGTCTGGCACCACCCGTTCTTTTCTTTTTTTTGTCAATCAAGTTATTATCTTGTATATCCCATCTGTCCTCAACTATGAAAGATTCTCTGTCAGATAATAGTCGTCTTCCCCTTACATGCTATAAACACCAATTTCTACCTTTTATATGATTTTAAAAAATGCCAGACCTGGTCAGAATTTCCTTTGTAATCATTGAATCTTGCTATCATCAAGTCAAAGGAAGCATTATCAGTCATCAGCTTCACCCAGTCAGTAAATTCTGACTCTTCCAGTTGTGAAGAATAAATTAATTCTATTCTTCTTTTGGCATCACCCATTCTTTAAATTCCAAGTTTCCTTGAAGCACTTCATTACTCCAGTGGAGTTGTTCAGTGGGCAGCAGTGCATGGCTGGTTGTACTGGGAAGCTCCCAGTCAAAGAGAAGAACAGATGAAATTGTTCTCTGGGTGAACTCAGGCTGAATGTCTTAATCGTATTTGTTTTTGTCAAATGAACTCTTTAGTAAAGATGTCACTGCTGTAGGTGTTTGAAAGCAGTGGGGTGCAGCTATCACCTCTTGCCATCAACCTCAATCAAGAAATCTTCCCTTTTTTCTTTCATCCAGACATTCTCTCTCCATTATTCGGGACCCTGAGAGAATCTGTTCAGGTGAGTAACCGTATGAACTGTGGAAAGAATTTCATGTCCTATTTGCTAACATCTGGTTAGCATACAACATGAGAAAACATGGTAAGCACCATACCTGTTGAGCATCAGCATGTCAGCATTGTCATTGTGATGCTGGCATTAGCATTTAGCACAAAGCAACACCACAACTGAGTACAGTCTCACAGGTTGCGGTTAGCATGGCTGTAGACTCTTGTTTCCATCTTTCTGCCAGGTTTGGAGTCATCCCGGCCATTAATACCAGTCTTCTGTCTTTCTTTATAGTTTAACTACTGCTTCGATATTGCCTGGATGGTTAAGCAGTATCCACCAGAGTTTAGGTAAGTTCCGCCTCTTCTGCTGCAGGCATCACATTATCATACACACACACCCCCGGTGGCGGTCTGCTCATGTCCACATTATACCAACGACAGCATCCTCTAGCGTGTTGTGTGTGTATCATATGGTTGCGAATGTATGCATTGAAAAATTGAATTCATCCTTGGTGTTCGGTCGTGTTGACAGGGATCGTCCGGTTCTGATTGTCCATGGAGATAAGAGGGAGGCCAAGGCCCGGCTGGTGCAGCAGGCTCAGCCTTATCCTCATGTTCGATTCTGCCAGGTACAGACTCATCTGCACTGTTTAACAACAGTTTCTGTGAAGTGCACCTTGGCTGATATTACTGTATATATAGTCTGATCTGTAAAGTGAGACTGAGGCTGTTCTTTACGGACTCTGGATTTCCATTTAAATGGGACTAATGTGTGTGATTTTCCCTGACAGGCCAAGCTTGATATTGCTTTCGGAACTCACCACACGTAAGAATTTCTTTCTCTTTATGGTATTATTGTTTTGCTGACCTTGTCACAAACTCCAACATACTCAGTTTGACACAAGTGGAGGTTAGTCAGGCATTGTCTGTGTGCCTCTTGTCTGAAATGGCATGTTTACATTCAGCACCAGACGGCTTACGCTGCAGCTGTTACACGTGTTAGAGTCTTTGTTGTTGTCATATGAAGCGATCATATTGTGTGCCTTTGTGCAGGAAGATGATGTTGCTGTGGTACGAGGAAGGCTTCAGAGTCATCATTCTGACCTCCAACCTCATCAGAGCTGACTGGTACCAGAAAACACAAGGGTGAGCCTGTGTGCTGCACAGGATGCAGACATGAGCTTTGATTATGGAAATGCACCTGAACATAGTATGTCTAACACAGGATGTGGATGAGCCCCATGTTTCCACGGTTACCAGAGGGCAGCAGTGTGAGCGCAGGTGAGTCACCAACCTTCTTTAAGAGGGACCTGCTGAAATACCTGGCATCATACCGAGCACCGGAACTGGAGGAGTGGATCAAACGAATCGAAGAGCACGACCTGTCGGAGACCAGGTGAGGTACACGCACATGTTTCACATAGACTTGAGATAGATAGTATAGGAGTAGTCATGCTGGAAAATAAGGAGCTAGAATAATGACTCTTTCATCCAACCAGGTAACAATGATGGTCCTGCAGCATTCATTGCAGTTCTGTGTAAATCTACAATCTGGGTTAAAAGTCATTTATCTTATACGCTTCTATTATCAGAGTTTATCTGGTGGGCTCAACCCCAGGGAGATATGTGGGTTCAGACATGGAGCACTGGGGCCACCTGAGGCTGAGGAAGGTAAAGATTCACTTTTGTCTCTACACTCTAATGAGTTAATAACAGGCAGCAATCCAAGACACGAGCTGCCGTAGTTCCAGTTTCCCTCTATGTTGTATATAGCTTCATTCAAAGGATCATCTGAATTCAGCCAACTTTTACATTTCAGAGCCCCCTGCAGGCATTTGAACACACAGCTTAACATGGACGCTGATCTTTGGAAGCACTTTAAAATGTTAATGTATTTCTTGAGCTCTTTCTTCTCTTCTTGTTTCATCAGCTGTTGTACGACCACACAGAGCCTGTTCCCGGTGAGGAAAAGTGGCCTGTGATTGGCCAGTTCTCCAGCATCGGCTCTATGGGACAGGATAAGACCAAGTGGTTGGCAGGGGAATTTCAGCGCACCATGACCACCCTGGGAAAATCCTCTCTTCGCTCAGACCCCCCCATGCACTTGGTACGTTCCCCCAACACAAACTCAGTATGATCTGTTGCTCCTGTGATGCTGCATTCAAATGCTATGAGAAGGATAATCCAAAATAATACAACACAAATGAGGTCTTCTGTGACTGCTGCTGCTGATATTATCATTCTGTTCTTAAGTAGAGAATTGCCTGAGCTTTCAGTGGGTAAACAATAGAACAGTCATTTTGAGGTCACGTTTTACACTTCCTCAGAGTCCCTGCAGGACGTTTGATTGCCTAAAACCAATCCGTAAAGACCTTCAGTCACAATGATGCTTGATAGAAAATTCAACTCCTCCACTGGTGCTACTGACCGATCTCTTAGGTTTCTTGTCAGATGTAGAAATATTACTGTCACGTTTGGCCACAGATCAGCAGAAGTGACACAGTGTCCCTTTAAAACCTCTGAAACAACTTGTGAATGACTGTGAATGATCTTTTTGCAGCTGTATCCATCAGTTGAAGATGTGAGGACAAGTTTAGAAGGTTATCCAGGTGAGTAATAAACTTTATTTTTTCATTTGAAAAATCTACTGTGTTAATATGTAATGTGTTCTAGCGGTTATATGAAAATAAATTGCTAAACACAGGTACATTTTGGGGGCAGCATGATCAGTTTAGCAGCTTTTTTTGGTGCCTTATTTATTTATTTTAATATTATTTATTTATTTATTTAATAAATAGATTTTTTATTTAAATAAGGCACCCCAGACATCAGTGTTAGACGTATTTCTTGATTGATCTTGGATTTGATTGTTTAGTGACTGCTGTGTATTTTATTGAGATGCACATGTCTTTTGTCCTCCAGCGGGAGGCTCTCTTCCCTACAGCATCCAGACAGCTCAGAAACAGCTCTGGCTCCACTCCTACTTCCAGTAAGTTCCCTTTCACCAGTCAAAATTCAGTCCTGTTGTACTAGTACATATATGTTACATCAACCTCTGTAAAACTGTTTAGCTCGTCGTGATATTCGTACTTTTTTCATTTGTAATGCCCATATTTCAGTTAATTTACGCTGTAAGTGTTCTACACCTGAATTGCATTTGAAATATGGTCAGAAGTGCTGGGACATGAGCACGTACAAGGTGACTTTAGCTTCGTAAACACCTCCAGTTTACACAGCCCTATTCATACATTACTTAATGTTAAATGATGCTGATGAATAAACTACTCTTGTTTGCATGTGTGTCTGTGTGTAGCCGCTGGAAGGCAAACACGACAGGAAGGAGTCATGCTATGCCACACATCAAGACGTACATGAGGGCGTCACCAGATTTTACTCAGTTGGCCTGGTTCCTTGTCACAAGGTGTGTGTCGTATGTTCAGTGTGAAACATGATCAGTAATAAAACCTGCTTGTGTGATTTGTGTATTGTGGTTGTGTCATTATGCTTCTCATCAGTCTGTCAGTTTAACAGACAAAGCAGCAGATAAAACTGTTTATGACACCTCTTTGAAGATGAATTGAAACGATCATTTCAGATGATTGATATGCTCGTTCTTTCCTCATCCACACAGCTGTACTGAAGCACTAAAGAGTGTGTGTTTTTGTGTGTGTTTCAGTGCCAACCTATCCAAAGCAGCCTGGGGTGCACTGGAGAAGAACAACACTCAGGTGATGGTCCGGTCATATGAGCTGGGAGTCCTGTACGTGCCCTCCGCCTTTGTAAGAGCAACACACACGGACAGACAGGAGCTCTGTGCTAACACCTGATTGTTCACCTGAAACACACCTCTAAATGTTTTTAGTGTTCAAACATATGAGTCAGTGTCAAAGAAACAGCGTTACATGTGCTGAATGATGCTGGTGTGTAGTAATATGCGGTGTGATGGTTGTCTCCTTCCAGAACATGAAGACCTTCCCCGTCGACAACAGTCCATTTCCTGTCTCCTCCTCCTCTGGTTTCACTGTGCCCTTTGACCTCCCTCCTACATGCTACTCCCCTAAAGGTACAGGAGTGTGTGTATGAAATCTTCTATGTGTATTTATGTACAGACTGGATTATTCAGTAACTGTGTTGCTCTGTCACCCAGCGTTTAACTCTGTCATAACTGCAGATTGGAGTGGCTCCTCTCAGGTGTAACCCTGGTTAAAATACCACATGCTCTGTAATAATGCTGTCAACACTTATTTCTCTTGGAAAAGGATAACGCAGAAATATTTTTTCAGTTTTTTGGCATTGTGTGATTTCAGTGTTGTACTGAACTTTGTGGTCTTAAACCTGATGCTCCCCTGTCAACTCAGCTGACAACGACAGACTCTTTATGGTTTACATTTTAGTTTGAAACTTGGTGTAAGACTAAATCAGTTTCTAGGAAGTTGTGGCATATTTTTGATCTCAGACAGACCTAAATATATAAATTTTTGTCATCATTTCCTTGTGGCTTATGTGTTTTTTGATTCCCTCATTTTAGGATATATTTATGGTATTGTGTAAGCAATGTTTCCAATCTCACAAGAGTAGAAATGGGTTTAGATCACATCTTGTCAGACGCTCTCTCTGAGCTGGGATGAAAAGTGCTTGTAAAATGTCTGTAGATCCCCCCCAGTAGTTTTTGCTGCAGTACTTCAAACAACAAAGGGTTTGAGTAAAATTCATGCTTAGTTAAATTCAAAGCATTTCATTTCATATCGATTTTTTTCTGAAGACATTCAATCCAATTTCTTTTAGTAGCTCGGCGCAGCTGAATGGGCATAATTTAAAATTCATGGGATCTCTGAGATACCACTTGAATATTAAACTTTGAGTGAGGCATGCACTTCCATTTACACAGTGAATGAAGACAGTGTAGCAGGCCTAAATGTTTCCTAGTGTAATGTCCCTTTTATGTATGAGACCAAAGAATTCACACTTCATTTTACTTCTGTTTCCAGATCAGCCTTGGATCTGGAACATTCCCTATAGCCAGGCTCCGGACACACACGGCAACATCTGGGTTCCCTCCTGAATGAACACACACAAATACACACACACACACACAGATGCACACAGACATACACACGCACTTGCACACGAGCCAACCTCTTTATTCTTTAAAACTGCTGTTTGTAACTGTCAGTACTATATATAGGTGTTAGTTGTCAGTAACATTTATTTTTATATTTTATACTGTACTGGAGACTCACATGTTTTCTACCAATAAATAGAACAATGTTGTATTGTCCAGCAGTGATGTTGTGCTTCCTTAAATTTTGCATGAGGATCTAAATTTGACAGACAAAAAAATCTCTGTTCTTCAAAATTGCATATTTAGGTGTTTTATCCTTCAGACGGCTAAGATGTAACTGCACCTTTGCGCTCAATTAGAATAGGCAGATCTATGGATACGCAAATAGTCTGCACTCCAATCTCCACCCTCCCCATTGCCACTCGCCTGTAGCACAAGCTCACCTGTTCACCTTTGACTCTGTTCATCAGACACTCAAGCATTGCTCTCTGGCTGAAAGCCCTGGAGGAAAACGTCTCCCACGTACCATATGCACTTGAATTACCTCACCTTATCTTGCTAATGGCATACTAGCAGCTTATGAAGACCACCTTTATCGTGACATGCTTTCTTCAAGAACGACCCCAAAGTCATGTGAACTTCTCTGTCAGAAATCGGATTGAACACAGTCATGTAGCCATGTTGGCTAACATCATCCAGCACACTGCAGATTTGATAGACACAATCAATGTACACCAATGAGCAATCAACATTATACTCCATGAAAGGTTGTATCATTGTATGCATAGTGTAGTCTGTTAATTGTGTTCTACACTTCCATGCACACAGCCGTGGTTCTCAGTCTGGGTAAGTCAGGATTCACAGCACTGCAGCTTTCCTTTCTAGGGAGATTATTGTATTCCCATTGTTTCCCAGGTGTTTATTAGTCACTGACTTGGCAGCCTGGATGCAAACCAGCAGGACTCTGAGTAATGAGCACAAGTGCTACTGATTTAAGGAAGGGACGTACCAATAGGTTCCTTCTGGTTCTGACACATCAGCGGCATTCTGGGTAAAAGTGTTCAAAGACCCTGTTGTCAGCTCCAGAAAAGTCACAAGCAGGATAACAATCCCTGTGTGTTTTGTTCTTATTACTAAAATTCCTATTCTTTATTTTTTATAATTTTTTTTAACCAAGATACAATATGACTGTGGCCTATTGGGACATTTTTTACTGGAGCAGCACTTCAGCAGCCCAGGTGACCCAGTAGTCATCCTAAATACCCTCAAGCACCACACTGATGTGACTAATTTAAGAACACTACACCTGAACGTAACTCTAAGCCTGCATACAGGGTTTTGAGTTGGTAATGCAGGCTGTCCCTTTGATCCAGTGCACATCACTGATTGCCATGATGAATACCTTCCAGCTACCAAAAATGTTTCATGTTACTAATGTACATGAAGAAACAGACCTGGTGGTTCCAATTACTCAAAGGTCACAGGAGCAATACTGTGTTCAGTTGTCTGGTTCCATGTTTTCCTGCTCTGTGGGTACAGAACACAGCACAAGGTTTGAGCGTGATTAGGTGTGATATTGTGATATGGAAAGTTAACTCTTTTGTTCATGTGTGTGTGCATGTACGACTGTTAAGAGGCACCTAAGTATTTATGCTGTGAAAAATTTAGAAAGGTAAAATAACGGAAAGGAATTGTTTTACTGAATGTGAAAAAAGCAGGGACAAAATAGTTGGAAAGTTGACTCTGAAGCTGCATAATCATCTTGAGATATAAACAAACTAAGTAACAAAAAAGTTGAGTTGAATCAACACCTCTCTGGCCCTGTCAACAAAAGCTGAACATCATAAACCTCGTAAAGGTAGGCAGTATTACAGGGATGTTGTATTGAATGTCAGCTGTTGCCAGGTGTAACGAATGAAGTGGCGCTTCTGAGTGCACTAAGTTCTGTACACTGCAACTCCCGTCGTTCCTTGCGTCATTGTGTCAACATGGCGCCTGTCTGCCGGACAAAAGGCGAATCTGTCTGACGGTGGATTGAAACCCAATTAGAAACAGAGGAGACATTTTGGGAAAACTGTCAGTGTCCGTGTGTCCTGGCGCTCCAAGACAATAGATATATGGTAAAAGAAACATCAGTGGAGGCTCTTAGACTGGAATATTAAGGTAAGTTAAGTCGTGCAGCTCCAACTACTGCTGTCTTAAAACGGTCCCGCTAGCCCGATGCATTTCCTTTTCTCTGTATGGTGATAACTGAAAACTCCTCAAAATTTTCGCCTGTGCTGCAGCGTTTTACTTTGCGGTGAAGGTTCACACTACGTAAACTGCTGTTAACGGTCTTGACTGAAGGATAAAGAGTCAGTCTCTAATTCGGCATGGACGGAGTTCACCAAAAAACACTTAATACCAACTTTTCCAGTTGGTCTAATGCTCGCTACCGCGATGCACGGTGTATTTTAGTAGAGTGTAATAATTCCGGTGAACAACAGGCGAACTAGTAATAACATGTTCTATTCTGTTGTGCCTGGAGTTGTTTAGTTTATGAGATATATGCCGAATTGAGTTGTTGTTCTTCATTATCCATTAAACACCTTAAGACACCGTCTATCGGGCATGTCTGTTTTCCCTGGAGCAGTGCAACATTGAAATCCATTATTTTTTCAGTGTGATTCGGCGTGAAGGGCGATCATTTCAAGAGAACACTCTGCATCGGGTCGCCCTTGACATCTGGGTCTACTACAGTATTGTTTCCGGCCGTGTCAGCCAGCGGTTCTTTTTGTTGTTGTTGTTGTTAAATTTCTTGTTCCAAGGCTGGTTGAAAAGTTGCATACTGTAATTAAATGACTTTTGTATTTGTGCTCAGCTGGCTCTTGTCTGTAACCAGGCTGCGCTTTATGCCACGTCTGGCTGGGAGGCAGGTCACCGGGTTCAGGAACATTAATACAGTTTATCTTTAACACGGTAAACCTTTATTAGACGCAATACTTCAAGCGCAGCAGACGTTGTCTGAGAATTTGTTTCGGACAGACAAAATGTGAGTAGTCTCAGGAGTGAATGGTGATCCAGAGTCTAGAGACATTTGGACAGTGTGTTGATATATTTATTGGGGGCATTCTGTGGAGAAGTTCTGTGCTGCACAGGGAGGTCAGAGGTCAGGACATGCTGAGCTACAGAGCTGCCAGGTGTTCAGTGTCCTGCTCCAGAGCGCTCACACAGCATTGTGTGAGTTGGAAAAGCACATTACTTTTGAGTCAAACAGTATTACTTTAGTTGTGACTTCTGTGTGTGTGTGTGTTTGTGTGTTTGTGTGTGTGTGTGTGTGTGTGTGTGTGTGTGTGTGTGTGTGTGTGTGTGCGCGCGTTTGTCCATGCTCCTGTCCTTTGTCTTCCTGCTGTTGCTGCTCAGCACAGATCTCTTCAGGACTTGAGCAGTGACAGTCAGCACTATTTCATTACTAGTCCGTCTGTCCCTACTTGCACACATCGTCTTTCCCGGCCTCACATAATCACACATACTGTGACACACATTGTCTGTTTGGTGTTCGACTGCCAACATCAGTTTAAAACTGGACCATGTTATCAGTTTGTTATGGCTTCCAAAATAATCTGCCATATTTTCTTGACATTGTCTATTTATAATGATAGAAATGACAAGATAAAAGTACTTTGTCCTGCCTGTACTGTACTAACATTGCCTTATTACCAAAGTGAGTGTGGCTACTGGAAAGGCTCTGTTAATGTACTGTAGCCACAATGAGAAACTTTAGTGTCCACTGAAGTGACTGGGTCCACATTCCAGATATTGTGCAAAAGTAAAAGTTTAAACTGCAACTCATCTGGCGGACACTGGCAAATGCAGTACATACAGTTGGGTTTGCTGCCCTGATATGGTTTGCTTTGGAGGCAAGATGCATGTCGGATGCGATACACTCTTGTCTGCAAGGCAACGCTGAATAATTAGTCTGATTCTTTTCTCAGAGCAGGAAGGATATGTTCTGTTTGCCTCCTGGTCACATGGTGTCATTGTGCATCTAAAAGCCACTGTGTCTTCCTACAAATAGAGCACCTTGTAAAGGAAGTTGGTTTCCTGCCAAAGTGGCTGCTGGAAGGTTGATGATTTAGCAGATAGATTTGGCCAAAATAGTGTAGTTTTTCCCTGGTGGCTGGTTTCAACACGTATTCAAAAACTGTGCAAATGTTTGGCCAGATTACCCTTGTTCATACGTTGAAAGTCACATTTTCACAGTGTTTTGTTAATCCTCCTTTGCTTGTAAACACTTTGGATTTTCAACAGAATATGAGAATAATCCACAGTATTCCAGCAGCCTTTTACAAAATATGCTATCATTAGAAATGCGTTTCACCTGTCACCTCTTCAAATGTTGCTGTAGTTGTTCAGAGATGTTACAGTAGAGGTGACAAGTTAACTTTAAATAGGTACAGCTTCAGTGCATTGATTTTTTTTTTTTTTTTTTTGCAAGGCTGCCCCTGATCTTATGCGGACCAGTCATATTGCACTTAGATACACCTTGTTTTCCTTTGATCATTCTAAATTTGTCCTTAGGTTGCATCTGACAAATTTACACATAAACACCGTAGTCCTCACAGTTCACTGCGTATGCAGAGCAAAGCTAAACGCCACCAGAACTCTTCGTAAAGCTGTCTTTCTGGCCAGGACAGACAGGATAATCGCAGGCACTCAGAGGCAAAAGTGACTGAAAGTGATTTGGTGCGCCACCCTGGTGGCCTTGGGGCTAAGGCGTCAACCATGAACTGCAACATCCCTGGTTTGCATTTGGCCGAGGACTTTTCGTGGCATGTCATTCCCCATCTCTTTCTGTCTTCATTTCCTGTCATCTGTTTGCTGCCGGCTAAATAATAAAGACATAAAAGCTCATATTGAGCAAGGAGTGGCCAGTGAATAAAAATTAGAATCATACTTGTCACTTTTTGATTGAATATATATTAATGTATTATATTATACTGTCAGTCTCCTTCCATGCCCCCCTTTTGGTCAGAGAAATGTTGTGCAAACCACAGATTTTTGTGTCAGCGGTGCCAAAAGTAATAGCAATCATGAAGTGATTTTAATGTTAATTCTGTCAGTTTTGCAATGCAGGAAAACTGTAAAGAAGACTTAAAAAATGCTACACAGAAATAAATGAAATAATGTCATTGTTAATAAAGTGGTGTTGATAATAACATCAGTTATGTTTTAAGCATACCATTGCAGGCCTGTATCGATCCTGTGTATCAGTCTAACTTTACACAGCGTGACTCATCCTCTGCAGCATCTGAGAGAAACTATGGAGCAGCTTGGCTGCCTGAGATGTAAATTTTTCTTGGCATTTTTCCCAAGACACACGCGCACACTCACGCACAGATACACACTCGACCTCACCCTCCTTCCCTGTGTAAGTGTTGACATGTCTGCTGACTTTGATTCTCTGCTGTGGCCTATTTTTCTTCTCGGCATCAGAAAAAAAAGCACAGACAGATGTGTTATCTCATTTCTCCATTTGTCTTCCTCTCCTCCTCTCCCTCGTTTTCTCTCACTTCAGCTCAGCAACTGTTATTATGGCAGTTTTTAGAAATGACAGATCCACGTTTTTGGTTTGAAAACATACCATTCATTACATTATTTGAGTATAAATGATTATTGTGGTTGAAAAGGTATCTGATATAGTGAGTCTGGAGGAATGCACTTCATATCTGGATAGCAGCTGCTGAGCTCTGACGTCTTTCTGTGTGTGTGTGTGTGTGTGTGTGTGTGTGTGTGCGTGCGTGTGTGCGTGCGCGCTGTAAATCTGCAGGCAGGAAGCTAACAGATGTGACTGTACATTAATTTCATTTTGTTCTGTGATTGTCCCATTGGAGTTTTTTTTTTTTTGTCAGGGATGTGAAGCTCAGTGTGAGGAGAAAAAAAATCACTAATGAGCTAAAACCTATCAGTTAATCAGAGGCAGAAAGTGGAGATCTACATTAAACCAAGCCCCACTTTTGACCTGTTTTATGGCCAGTATTTATTTTATTTTATTTTTTGCAATAGACACTCAATGTATGTGCTTTCTTGAATCGCCTCTACAGTATTCAATATTTTTCTTAGTCACTAGTGGACATTCAAATTGTGCACTCATGTACAAGATTCACAGAAAACAATGCATGCATGTCCTGGACGTAATGTGGAGGATAACCATCCAGGACTGAATTGAGGTCTAAGAAACATTTCTTTTTTACTCAATATTTTAAACTGTGCATTGTTTAGATCCATATTTTCTTGCTAGCAGTCTTTGTCTTCATTGTGTTTGTTTGAGCATTGCAACACTTTGGTGTATTACTGCCAACAACTGTCCATCAGCAAAACATCATGAAACCAGTGGTAGGATGTAAATCACGCCAAACAAACAAAAGATGTGCTCATAAAAACATTGCTGCGAATTGCATAGAATTGTTCTGTTTGCAGAAAAATGCTTTTGCTTAACTTGTAGCGTGTTGTGCTCTGACACACAGTGGTTGCCCCCTGCGAGAGAAAATCAAGTCTAATTTGATCAGGGGCACAACCTACACGAAGTATTTGAGTGGCACAGCTGACCTAACTCCATTTATTCTCGAGGAGGTTGAACTTTGATACTGAATTATATTTAATGTGCGATGTAGGAGACAACTGGAAAATCTTGCAAGCTGGGAATATTTATGTTAAATACTGCTTCAAAACTGTACTACAGAGTGCAGCATTTGAGTGAAAGTACTGAGTGTCTTATCATTTCTCTGTGGTATTGATGGTGTTGTTATGATCTCCTCTAGGATGTTCCAGCAGTGTGAGGAGCCTCGTTTCACCATTGAGCAGATTGACCTCCTCCAGAGGCTAAGAAGGACGGGGATCACACAGGTGGAGGTCCTCCATGCCCTGGACACCCTGGACCACCTGGATCGGAAACATGGACATAAGTTGACCCACAAACCTTCCTACCTGCCTCCCTCATCTTCCTTGTCTTCTTCCAACGCTGTCGCCGCCTCTTCCTCCATGACTTCCACCGCCACTCAGACAAGTTTCCCTGACAACCGATTGTCACTGTCACCTAATAACAACTTCGACACCACCTCTCCGCCTTTGCCGATTCCAGTAGCCTCCCCCGTCACCATGGCTCAGAACGGTCTAGTCGCTGTCACCAATGGGAAGCTGTCACCGCCCCGGTTTCCTCTTGGTGTGGTCAGTGGCAGCGTGACTACACCAGGCTATGGGTTTGAGACCAGTGAAGAGGACATAGATGTTGATGACAAGGTGGAGGACTTGATGAGGTAAGACCAGACCAGACTTGTCTGTACTCAAAGTGGGTTAGACCAGAATTGGCCGCCAGGAAAAACAAGATGAGCTCAGAGAAGGTATTGAGGAATGGCATTTTGATGGTTGATTGAGATTTGATTGTCAGGCTATACGATCTGATAACAGCGTTACATCATGTTTAAATACACAGCAACAGATAATTAATCAGTGTTTGATATGATTGGCTGATGGTCCCACTCCCACTGGGAGACCGTTCCAGATACTTCCCATAGAAAAGCCAAGGGAAAACTGAGAAGTGTTTGTAAACACTTTATACTGAGCATAAATTTCACTGTTTGTCTTACTTGTCCAAATTAGTTTTAGTTTTAATGTGGAATTATTTCCCACACAGTGGATTAGTGGCTAGACCAAGGATAGACCACCATTCCACCTTTCCAGTGAAATGCTTGTATTAAGCATGGACATTATGGACTGATGTCCTTCCTCAGTGTGCAAAGCGGCACTGAAAGCAAGCAAAGGTGTGCTTTTAGCACAAAAATTTCTCAGATGCGTAAAATAATGACTGATAGTTATAGAGCCCAACCCATAAATCGGTCTGGCCGGTGTTTATGTCAGAAATTGAAGTCCAGAAATGCCAACACATACATTCCTGCAGCAGAGAGCAGGTGTTGATACAGAGGGCCTGATGGTCAACAAGCCTGCCTGTAGCCCACACTGAATCTGAATATGATACAAGGATTAATGCCTACACACACTCACACATATTGTATCCTGTGCACACTCACACACAAACACACACACACAAACACACACACTAGTGCCTCTCATCTGTAGTCTGCAGTCAGAGAGCAGCAATCAGAGTGGTATGGATTGGAGGGTGTATGAAAATCAAACCAGAAAGAGAGCCATGGATATTACAGCAGGATGGGGCTGCATGTTCAGCTTCAGCAGCCACTGCCATGAATATGTGTGGCTTGGACTGCAGACCTACAGCTGTTTTGAACACAGTGACAGTCGTCTTGCGCTGTTTGTGTCAGTAATGTCACACTGTTGGAGCTGTGAACGTTTATTGGACTTTGTGTTAAACAGTATATTGTCCTCTCGGCTTGTAGGAGGGACAGTGCTGTGATCAAAGAGGAGATTAAGTCCTTCCTGGCAAACAGGCGGATCTCTCAGGCTGTGGTTGCTCAGGTGACGGGTGAGTATCATCTTCATCTGCCACTTGAACCAGGCCCACTAAATAGGCACCAGAAAGAGTAGGCATGCCAGCATGCATCCAGCCTACTGATGATGCAGATATCGCTCCGTTCCTCTTCCTCCAGGGATCAGCCAGAGCCGGATCTCCCACTGGCTCCTGCAGCAGGGATCAGACCTCAGTGAGCAGAAGAAACGAGCCTTCTTCCGCTGGTATCAGCTGGAGAAGACCAACCCTGGTAACAGCACCCTCCACCTTCAGGCCTACATCTCCTGCATAACTGCCCACTCCTTAACGCTAAACAACATTTATTAAAAGCATATTTCACAATGGACAACCCATATGTCCACATACAGTCAGAGTCTCCATTGACAGCTCTTGCAATATGAACTAAAGGGAGGTGAACAGTTTTTTTAGCCATAATTTTGCAGGACTGGCGTCCAAATATTTGGAGAGAGGCAGATGTGACATTAAGCTGCTATCAAAGAGTCTTTTGATAGGAAAGAAAACCATGGCATGTGCTTGCATTTTTATGGGTATCTTGAGACTTTTCTTATGACTGAACAATGAATGCATTGTGTTGAGTTGAGACCAACACAGTGGCATGTGCAGTATGAAACAGACTGGTGTGATGCTTTAATCATAATCTCTTGACTTTCATTTGTTTTCATTGGCTCGATGCTCTGAAATAAATGAACATCAGGATGTAATGGATCATTCTGTCCTTACAGCCAGATGATGAAGTGTATGTACTCCAAAGGTCCAAAGATGTACAATATGCAATGAAATAATTTCATTAGTATATTTGAGAAGAGTGGTGAAGAGGTGGAGAGTCACTGAACAGAACTGTCTGAAGAGACACACTGTCATGAAAATCTACTATAAGACTAAGCTGTCTGGTGTTTTTGACTTAAGGTGCCACTCTTGCCATGCGAGCTGCTCCATTGGCTCTGGATGACATGATGGACTGGCACCAAGCCCCGCCTTCATTCGGCTCTGCCCCTACGGGCTTCCGTCTGCGGCGTGGGAGCAGGTTCACCTGGAGGAAGGAGTGTCTGGCTGTTATGGAGAGGTGAGGAGGAGGAAGAGGTGGTAAGCGGCCAGGAGGGTTGGGAAGGAGGTAAAGGAGGAGGTCTGGATTGGCTGAAAAGGTAACAAAGAATAATACATAATTGTGTGTTTACACAGCTACTTCAGTGATAACCAGTACCCCGATGAGGCCAAGAGAGAGGAGATTGCAACCGCCTGCAATGCTGTCATTCAGAAACCAGGTATGTAGAAACAGGGATGAATGACTCCCACTGAAGTGATAGTCTGTGGTACATTATTAAATGTAATTGCTGATCATTAGCAAACTTCCACTTGATTAGCAAAAATGTTTTACTCTTTCATTTTAGCAACTTGTCTCATAATTGTCAATTAGGCATTCAGCTCTTGTTTCGTTAGCAGAAGACGAAGCCTTATTTTGCTGTGTGTTTGTGTGTTTGTGTGTGTGTGTGTGTGTGTGTGTGTGTGTGTGTGTGTGTGTGTGTGTGTGTGTTACAGGAAAGAAGCTGACTGATCTGGAGAGGGTAACATCTCTGAAAGTGTACAACTGGTTTGCCAACCGCCGCAAAGACATCAAGAGGCGCGCTAACATTGGTAATGTCTACCTCTGTGTGTGTGTGTGTGTGTGTGTGTGTGTGTGTGTGTGTGTGTGTGTTTGTTGGAGTTATACATACATTATATCATAGCGTAGCTAAAGAAGTGGACATGAAGCAGATACTTGCAAGCCCTCCCTGAAGAACCTTGTATCTTGTGCTGTGCTGCTTTCTCAAACAGTTTTGAAATAAATGAATAAACACACATCAAAGATCTTTGACTGTACAGCAAACATCCCGGTAGACCAGCTGGATGTTCTTTGCTCTGTGTATCGCCCAACCACCACTTAGATGCCATCCTGCTCGTGCTGTATAATTTCACACACACCTGGCCATGAACACACATTCCTGTCGTGACCTCTTAGAAATTCTTGCTTTTGCAACTGCATGATTTTTAGCAGCAGCAGTAACAGGATGTTGTTGAAGTGGATATGCTATGATGAGTTTTGTGTTTTTGAAGAAGCAGCCATCTTGGAGAGCCATGGCATTGAGGTTCAGAGTCCAGGTGGTCAGTCCAATAGCGACGAGGTGGACGGCAACGACTTCCCTGACCAGGTAAACAAAATGTAGACAGTCAAACTCCTCTTATAGGGCTGTCCAGTGACAAGAGAGGATGATGGTATCTGCACTGAGCAGCTCAGAGGTATGAACGTGTGGAGCAGTAAATATACAGCGGGGTTAGTGAACGTTTGGTCAGTAAAGTTTAACAGTGTATGAAACATTACATAATCTACTTGTTTTGATTCCTCTTTGTGTAAGCTGTTTAAATTCACATTTAGTCACATATTTGTCCTCTCTGTTTAGACAGTGTGATCGTTTAGTCAGTATGGGTGTTTCATCTCTGACATTATGAATAACTAGTTGCGAAGAAGTCAGAGGTCGCAGTATTGTGACACCGTTCTTGTGACAGAGGAATGAGCTGGTTATTGGATAACCTCTGCGCTGCTCTGTCACAGGCTTGTGAGGTGTCCTTATTTGACAAGAGAGCTTCAGCCAGGCAGTTTGGTTTCAGCCGAGCCGACCTGTCCTCTCCCACCCAGGTGTGTACGCACTGCCTCCTCACTACAACTGCATCGTCAGAGCTTTGGCCTCAGATAAATAGATCTGGGCAGAAAATCTAGACTGAGCCAAAAATCTATGACTCTTTCCCATCATTTCTCCTCTCCTCACCCAGGTGCCCACCCTGCTCCCCAGCTGGTTCTCCGCCCTGGGTAGAGGAGGCTTGTCTGGACAGAGGGGCACTGCTCTGATTGGCCGCTCCCTAGTGTCAGGGGCAGGCTCTCAGGCGGAAGGTTCCAGATTGACAGGTGTGTCCTGGTCTCCCCCCTCCCCTTCCCTCCAGGAGGAACCCACCATCCACAGCGTGCTGTCCGAGCCCCAGGACCAAATCGGTTTGGAGAAGGTGGCTGTCAGTCACAGCAACCAAGCCCTAGCCAATCAGGTGGAAGGAGCAAGTTGCAGTATGGGGAATGACATCAAGACGGAAACGCTGGAAGACGACTGAAGGGAGCGGTAGATATTGAAATTGTTGGAGTAATGGATGGAACAGGATCAGAGGTCTGTTAATATGCAAGCAGATTTTATAGGAATGTAATAAGTGAAAAAAAGACCAAAAGTCGTGTAAACTCCAACCCTGAGATACCTCCCAACCCTACCTCCAACCACCAACCTGCTCTGCTACACTCTTATAGGTATTACTAGTATATTATAATAATGACAGTAATAATGATTAGCTTTTATTCGTTTAAGTTCTCCCAAGCAGGCTATGGAAATGCCTGAATAAAAGCAAATCGAAGAAAGAAAGTGACAGAAATTCTGAATTATTTAATTCTCACACAGTAAATGCATACATTAAAGGACACGCACAGAGCAGTGTGTTTTCACCGTTGATTTGCTTTTATTCGGGCATTCGAAATCTTCCATAGGCGGTCTAACAGGACCTGATGCTCTGTGCAGATTCCTCTGGAAACTGCAGTTTTCACAGCAGGACAACACTGTATTTGACACGGGGTTCAAATAGTTTCAGGGTCTTGCACTGTGATCACACAACTGAACCTCCTCAACAGGTAAATACATGAATTTGAAAGTTCATTTTGAACTGATTGTTTGAAAATTGTGTAGTGCATTTCATCACAGTTGATCATATACAAAAGTTTTTTATGTTAATTCCTTCCAGTGAGGAGAATAGCAGAATAAGCTGTTTCATCGAGGTCACAGCTTGTTGGTAATATTTCTGTGAGCTTAAGATGATTTGAAGAAGTGAAAGAGAGAAAGACACAGAATAATGCACACACACCTTCACCCCCGTCCTGTTAAAAGAAGCTCAGCGTATGGAAGCAAAGGAAGGCCACAATCATTTTGAATGTTGTGAGCAGCTGAGTGAAACTGAACCACAGCTGAATACTGCTGAAAATGAAATACCACTGAATGGGTCTCACTTAAATATATAATCTGAAAACCATCTAAATCTGTGCGGTTGCACACACACACAACCTAGCTAGGCAAAGCTAGGCAAAGCTAGTGATGCTAACCTTAACCCATAATGACGTCACCTGGAATTTTAGTGCATCACCGTGCATTTTTGTGCTGCTCAGTGACCCCCAGCCCCCCTGACCCTCGGCCAGTGAACGCACACGTCTCCACGGTGTCAGCTGAGTGTAGAGAGTGTGGACGTGGAGCTCTGCCCTCCTGCAGCCACAGACACACCTGCAGCTGCTCGGTCCATTCTCACAGGTTTTTCATGTGACTTTTGTTTTCAGTCTGTAACAGATGCCACATGAAATGTAGTGAAGTACAATATTTGTGATATAAAGTACGTAAGTAAAAGTAAAATTACAGATTCTGAAAGATATACAAAAAACTACTTTGCTACAGTAATGAGAATAAATGTAATTTTGTTACTTCCACCCCTACTTGGATCACATGACTGACAGAGCGTTACCTGATAGGCCAGGGTCAGACTGAGTCCGTCACTGCTGGATGTCCTGAACGCCCAAATTAAATGTTTCATGACTGAATTTCACCAATTCAGAATGAGCAACATGGCCTTTTTTCACTTGAAATTAATGAATTTGAGCAACTTCAGTTTTTTTGAAATATTGGACACTACCTCTTAAGATTTTCATTCGGCTTCACAAATACAAGTGTTTTTTATTACTATTATTGTTATTGTACAGCTTGAAACAATGAGGAGTTTAAACCTCTTAAACACGTGGTTTTCTAGATAAAATACATCACTGCTATAAATTCAGTGGGATTTAAATCAGCAGTATTCAGCAGAGAGCGTATTTTACAATTAGGCATCAGTGTCTTCTCTCTGTGCTTCCATACTGATGACAAGCAAGTAAAAAAAACAAGAACTTACTGAATACATGAATGTTGAAGGAAGTAGAAACTCAGATGGCCAGGTGGCCGAGTATCATTCATGTACTTCACTTACCCAGTGGGTGATCAGGCACAATGAATGAATGAATCACTGTGAGATGATCTCTAATCAGTACGGATCAGTTGGGAGGTATTCAGCAGTGTAACAAACTGTTACTAGATACTACAGATTAAAGTATAAAGTGAATATATACTACATATACCACATGTGTATGTATGCATACACACATGCATATATACAGTATATTCTATAAACAAGGGGTGTGTGTATATATGTGTATGCACACACACCTGACCCATTTCTCTTTACAGTATATAGACATATTTAGCTTCAAATGAGAGAAACTATCAGTATGAGTCTTTTCTTGTTGGTGAAAGGTGAGTGAAGCATTAGCCAAAGTATTAAGTTTAAGTTTGGTGTATTTTCTGAGTGTATGATAGTCATGGGTGGAACTACGTATTAGAGATATGCTAATCAAAGATGCATCAGATGTGTCAAATTATTGCAAGCAGAATGCATTTCCTTTTAAGGTACATCTGTGTTTGTGCTCGATATGCCATGTGTTCTAAACACATACCGACATGTTTAAATAGTATGTTCATTTGAAATGACACTTTATTGGATCAATGTCACGGTGCTTAGAGTCCCTGCTGTTGAAACATTTCATTGATCAGTGTGAATGACAAACCAGAGAGGCTGTAGGAAGAGGAAGAAAAATGATTAGGGAAGCTGATGTTTTCCTCAAAAAGCTAACAGTTTCACATTTAGTGAGAGGAGGATTCTCTTGAAACAACCACAGCGAGGAGCATTCTTCAGCCATTGTAGAAGTCCAAGCTTTTAATGCATCTATATTCATCTCCACAAGGGATTCTTTAAAAGTCAGGTTTCATCCTTGTCCTTTCAGACAGGTGATACTTAAACATCAGCTGGCAGCTGGATGGATGAGAAACGTTCATTTGACGCATGTTTTCATTTAATTTGAAGAATACTCTTTGTTAAGTCGTACATCGTCATCTATAAGTACTTACTCACTAGTTTCCCAGGAAAGTTGTTCGTGTGAACTATGTTCAATACAAACATTAGTGTTTAAGTGATGCTAAACACTTTTTAATGTGTCAGTTACGACGTGATCTAACCATCCGCAGTCATGTCAGTGACGGTTTGTGCGGTTTTAAGTTGAAGTGCCTTCATTTTTTGCAGTGCTTGAAAGATTTCTACAATGGCTGTAAATGCATCACTGTATCAGAACCAATGCAAGAAAGCTAAACACATGATGGCTTCATTCAGAGCGCTTCATCATTGTTCATCACCAGGTGCTTTACAGGCTAAGCTACTAGTTCAGAGTTAAAAACTCAACACAAATACCTCACTTTACCCCCCGCAGCTATAAGCTACACCCCACAGGTTCCTCCACGGCTGCTTCAATGTGAATCAAAGTTTAGACAGTTGAGAGTAAAAGAGGAGGCTGACAGCAAACTGTGACGAGGCTGGAAAGATGGCTCATTGGCTGATCTGGAACAGAAATGTCAGTGTCCTTTTTAAAAGGGAAATTCCTTCTTGAACTCGAGCCAATAAACATTACGTTTGAAAGTAAAGGGAAATTCCACTTCAAAAAAGAATTTATTCCTTCATAAGCTCCTGCGTCCGCCAGAGTCCATGAAATACTAACACATTGTCCCGTATCCTGGTGGAACACCGACGCGGCTCGTCAGCGTTGGTTTCACACTGACAGAATCTAAGTTTTGTGTGTCTTTAAATGTACGGCAGCAGAGCTGTCCTGAGTGTCTTTGTCTGAGGCGTTTCTAAAACTCTGAGGCATCATTAGTCAGTTATGTAGCGTTCTGTCATGTCTTTGAATTATTTACACCAAAATATCAAAATATATTATCCCAACAAGGGTTAGAAAGTTTTTTTTTATTTTCATTTTCTTCTATATCTGCCAAGCAGAAGCCTTTCTGAAGTGAATCTGTGGATTCACTGAGGACAACATGCTTTTGAGATTATTTCAGGGTTTGTAATCATTTCAGATGCTGCCTTCATGGTCATCTCAAGAAGTTGTACTTCGGAGTTCTACAGCAGCAAATTAATGTGAAGTGAAAAAGTAGCTTAAGTAATGAGAAACAAAACAGCTGAAGCAGATCTGTAAATGGAAATAGTGAGGCTGCTGTCTTGGTTTTATTCTGTGAAATAGTTTTGCTCTCGATCGTCTTCCTTTATGATGTTTATTGCACAAAAGAATCAATTTTGCCATTTTCTGCCCCGTTTAAACACGGAGCAGACTTCCTCATCAGGTGAATGAAAGATTTTGTTAAGCTTGTTAAAATGCTTCAGATCCAGCTACTTTAACACAACAGTGTTCAAGTTGGGCCCAAATTCCTTCGATGAAGAAATGATCCAAAATAACTACTTCACACAATGAACCAGAGCAGCTGATTTCACGGCAGCAGTCTCCTGATCTTTTATGTTGTTTCTCATTTACAAATTTCATGGAGTGGTCTTGGTCCTTGTTTGTTGACCACATTTCATTTTGCTTTCAGTTTTTGACCCTAAATTGTCTCCGTACTTTTTATTTACACTAATCAGAGTGCCAGAAAGTATGTATTCATACTCTAATCAACTTGAAATGCGTAAGAAGTCCAATTAGCAGTTAGCATGAAATCCAGCCGCAGTGACACCAGTTTCCCCTTCGCTGTGGCAGTTCCATTCAGCACGTTCTCTTTTCTCTGCTTTTACCATCTGCCTCCGTCGCTCTGCTGTCCGGCTGCTGTTTGGTTTGACAGGATGAGCTTCCTTCACGGGATCTTCATAGGAACAAAGCAGCTGACGTTTCAGATCAGATCCTGTTTTTCACCTGGAAGCACCTTTGGCATTAATCAAACCTTGATCACACTTGACTACTTCTGCCAAAATCCAACTGTCTCTCCCTCTGGCAATACACCTGTCACCTAAAAACAGTCGAGTAAATACTCGCCTGGTCAGGGCTGTTTGGATTGTGGATGCCTCCATTGGCACTTGATCCAGATGTTAAAGGGGCTGTAGAGGATTTTGGTCTGAAGAGAAGGTGCAGGGGATCTGGTGTCAGTGTGGTTTCATGCCTCAGGACTGAATGCTCCCCGTCTCAAACCTTCGTCAACATAGTGAATATGTGAGCTGCAGTATGACATTTGAAGGGTTATTTTCCAAAATGCTCTTTTTGTTGACTTTCATGCATTCAACATAAAATGTAGATGCTCCATTCTAAATGTTCCTCCTTTAATCAGCCAATGACTGTAAATACTGCTTAAAAAATGAACATCTAGTTCAGACATTTTATCAGTCATGTAAAAAAAAAAAAAAAAACGTTTTTGAGACTTCTGAGTGGTTAACATTTCATTTTGGCAATAAACTCTTCAATAATTCTCTAGAATGAAAAATATCAAGCCTCAGCAGGATGTTTGTTTTATCCGTTTGAATAGATTTTTATCCCTTCTTGTTCTTCTCTATTTCAAGATTTAGTGCCTTTTTTGGACAGTAGACTGTTCTGTAATTGCTATGTAGAAAATCTACATATGCCTTTTGTTACTTTTTCATCTGTTGGATAAACCTTATTTGTTATTTTTAAGGTGTGTTTTTATTGATATTCTATTTACAAGGGAATAAAAACTGATCAGACTCCATGTAGTGTGTCTTGTTTTTTTTTTTAGGACTCTGTCACTCACAGTAAGAAGCTTATTTAGAAATTAAATGTCAGGAATCCATATTAGTTCAGCAGTAATACGTGATATCCAGCTGGAGCCTTATGTAATGCTCAAAGGATGCAGCGGTGGAGTCGACCTTGGAAGGATTCATTTGACAAAACAATAGGTTTCAGCTGTATCATCGTCTCTGGTGGTCACCTCATCAAATAATGTTGAGTTTTATCCATGTAAAACAAAGAAAACATGAAAAAAGAAGCAGCAGTTCACATCAGTCACCAGTTGTTGGTAAAGAGGAGCTGGTGGAGTGCAGTCACTACACGCTGCATCAGCCTCCAACACCTCCGCACATGTCCGTATACATTCAGCCCGTCTGGTGCAAATAAAGAACAAATACTCTGTTAATCTTCCTTTTTTATTTTTTCTTACCAGATTACTGTTCAGATGATAAAAAATGAAAATTATAAATGTATTATAATACATGTTTATTCTTTGGATTGCAGCATAGAATTACATAAAACAATTAAATTAATCAAAACCCAAACTTGTGCTCAGATTTTTCTTTTTATAAGTCTTAATATGCGCATATATACACATACATACAAAGAACAACCACTCCAATGGTGCACTCACACATACAAATGACACATCAAGACAAATCCGCTCCACAGAATCAACAGTAGCAACAAACATAATTGATAGTGATTGGTTAGGATGATACAGAAATACTGTTGACCAGGCCGAAACCTCATTCCAAACCCATGTTGGATTATTAAAATTCATCTTTTGTTAAATGCGTCAAAGATTACAGGGACTGGAGAGGCTTTTTTTAATTTCTTTTTTTTTTTTTTTTTGCAGGAGTAACAAGGTTCTACTAAAACTCCCAACTTAGCAAGCACCAAGCCCTCTCCTGAAGATCCTATTAGCCTTCCATTATTACACAGCTCAGGTAAATATGGCTGCTGGTACCTAGGAAACTTAAATGCAATGTGGTATTGATACCAACTGCCTTTAAGATGCACCAAGAGGAGAAGTTGTATCTGAAAAGCAAACCCAGATGCAGGTCAGCATTGCCAAAAACTGCAAAAGAAAAAAAAGAAAAAAAGAAAAAAAAAAAAAAGGCTGTGCACCTGCAAAAGGGCTGCATTACATCACCTGACAGCCAAGTATTGCTTGTGTGTGTGTGGTTTATTCTAATATTAGAGAACACACAGAAAGTGAGCTGAATGCAGCCGGATCAGTCGTGAAGCAGGTTCGAGTCTGTGTCAGCTACAAGGCCTCAGGGAGGAGGGCGGCGGAACACTCCGGACAGGCAGAGAGAGGTAGTAAAAAAGGTGAACGCTCACGACCGAGAGAGGAAATCTTTTAGTGCCTGGCAAATACAAAAGCTCATTACTTTTCTGCAGGTTCAATTATTATTATTATTATTTTTTTTTTTACACCCGAACACAACCTCAGATCTCTGGCTGGTCGCAGCGGAATGATCCCAGGTAGGCAGAAGCTGTCAGGCATGCTGCTGCAGGGCAGTGGTGGCTTGTAAATTCACTGATTTTGATCATTTTCTGGTTGTGTATAAAAATTCCCTGTGTGGAAGAGTCGGGCCCTTTTGTGGCTGAGGTGTGACAGCAGCCAGCAGGGGGCGACACAATGACCATGCCTCCAGTAAGGCAGGAGGTTCAATCTGAGAAATGTTTCTCCAAAATCCCTCTGATGTCTTAAAACCTGACAGCATCTGTGACCAAACCACCTTCGACTAAATGGTGTTGATCATCAGAAGGTGAGCTTCCTCCATCCATTGATGTCTTTTTAATAAATGTGAACCACAATGGTTTTACACGGCTTCGGGATGACTCTCTTCAACAACACGGGTTTATAGTACAGCGTGTTGAGTTAGAGAGCTGGGATTGTTCCTGCTAAAGCCAGTCTGGCTCCAGTTTGAAGGCCACGTTTAGGTGGAGGAACATGTTCAGTGATCCCACAGTTAGCACAGAGCTACAGGAGGTGAAAGAGCACAGAGATAAACAGAGATATGGGACCATTTCAGAGCAAAACAAATGCACTTAAGTCAAAAAAGGGAAACAAAAACAATACAACAAAAATGAAAAGAAACTTTCTGTGGGGCTGAAGACTCCTACAGATCAGTATACAGTCTGAACATGACTGGACACAAACGTGTGAATGTGGTTCTTAGGGTCCATACAGTCACATTTATAACACTGCTGGCAGAGATGGAGACCACCGAAATAAAGTTACAACATTAAATCCACTCCGAGCAAAACAGTTATTACTAATGCTAGTTTGCTTTTTACAGTTCTTTAGTGAAATGGCTCTTACTGATCACCACGCAGCCCATGAGCCGCGTGTTCCTATCTAATGTCAGCGTCACACTCCGACTAATGCATTTATGCAGCTGCTGTGGAGAGTTACAGAGGAGGAAGTGTGCTGGAAAAAGACAATGTCACCTATTACCACCACTTATTAGCTCTGCAGTCGTGTCAGATAATAACTCCCGATTTATCCACCTTCCATCTTTTTTACTTGAAATGTAGTTGAGCGGTGAGTGAAGGACTATAGCTGAAGAATATTGCTCCAAAAACTCTAAACACTGAACTGAAAGCAGAAAATTCAAACAATTTCAGTACAATTTAAAGCACAACAGGAAACTTGAGAACACTGAACCATTAAAAAAGAAGAAATAAAAAGATGGATTTTCTTCCTTCATATACAAGTGTTCCAGAAATGAACTCTTTCATCACCTCTGGAGACTTCTGTGCAAAAGAACTGAAGCGTTGATATGAAAACAGTGTGTGGCAGATACATGGTCATGTGATTTCTGAGGCACAATAACATAAAGGGACATCCAGAAGCCTGAAGTGATCTCAAACCCCTTTAGCAGTGCCCTGAGCCAAGACCGGGACGGGAAAGCCCACCAGCCACCGAGACTGGAACTCTAAATGACAGCGGGGGTCAAAGTTTGTTGCTGTCTGCTCAAATCAGAGGTGAAGTGGCAGCTGGTGGTCACTTTCCATCTCAGCGAGAACTCACAGACACGACTGAATCAAAGCCACGTCCACCCAAAATATTCTCTCTCGCACACACATGCACACACATGAAAAGTGTACTCCCTTCCTTCGTTACCACATAACTGCTATGAACCACTATATCCTAACACACAACCAACCCAACAAGAGTCCATTCTATGAACCACTTCACAAGTCCAACTAGTAACATACCAGACAGCCACCTACAGTAACCAATCAGAGGGTCCTGGGCTTTAAGGCCAGATAATAAATACACAGATAATCACAGATAATATCTAGACTATGGTGATACATTGTCTCCTCATCTCATACTTCAACTCCAACATTATAGTTTCCTCTTCCTCTTGAAAAAAATAAAAAGTCCATAGAGTGATTATTCACCCAGAAAATATTCCGACCTACTCCCGCATCTTCTCCAAGGCTCACATGACAAAGTGCCTCGTTTTTTTAAGGAATTGTACTGCTTCATATTAAAAATATATTGGCCACTGAACCAAAGTGCTGCCTTCAGTTTCTCTGTCTGGGATTAAAAAACAAACTACTGAATTCCTATCCAGTATACAGTAAGAGATAGAGAGTGTTAGAGAAATCAATGGATCCATTTACAGGTAAATTTACAATGCTAATAGCAGCAATTTTCATGGAATCATTTGTGCAATATTTCTTAAAATAAAAAGGCTTTATCAATTTTCATGCGATAAATGCATGTGTACAAGCATTTAAATATAAATAGTAAATCCATGCCTCTCGAATTGAGAAGAGGCATGATAAAAAGAATGGAAAACATATATCCATAAAGATGATAGTGTTTGGACACACCATGTGTTTACATGCACACAGTACTCCAGATGATGTATTGATAAGCATGCATCAGCACATCATCTCCTCAGGAATCTGCATAGATTCCTTAGTGTACATGAATGAACCGAATGTCCCCTCAGTGGACATCAATTACATGTCAACTAGCATATTCAGGTTAGTCATCACCATCACAGCCATTAGAAATGAGACATGGTGCTAAAGGACACCGAGTAATGATGAAATACTGCTTCCATCCACCATTAGCACATGCTTGTTGCTCACTTGGTGAGACAGCATCACTCCAACTCAGGATGACTCAAACTGAACACTTTACACTGACCTCAGTCTACTTTATGCAATGGGCACTAGAGAAAATAGAATGATCACAATTGAAGACCCAGAGGCCGAGATATCCTCACTTTTAGTTTGTACTGATATGGGTAAGCTCTAAAAACACTAGAGCCTACATCTCCCACAATGCAACTCTTGAATTTTTTTTTGTAAGACTTTCCCCATGTGTTCTATGTCTGTGTCTATCAAACTCCATGTGCCCTGTTTGTAAGACAGGCTTTCTATGCAAAAATTGTAGTCTTCAGGTGGTACTCCTGATGACATCATCAGGGTTAATTTGTTTACTTTTCTTTTAGACTTTATAAAGCTCCCTCTAGAGCTGCAGATGATATTATACAATTGTTTTCACAGGTTGAGCAGCACTCCTGATGACAAGTAAACCGGACATGTAAGATTGGCTGCGTGCCCCTTTAACTCTTGGACAAGTGGTTGGAACACATGTATTCAGTGTACATTCTTCATGAACTGATGGTATACACAAAGTATGAACTGTGCTGTGGTGTACCATCAATGCTTTCCCATTAATTCATTGGAAAGAATAAGGTCACTGTAAAATGTTGAAGTCCCTCTGAAATGTGATGTTCAATAAAAAACACTAATTTCAAACACTCTCTCTTCAACAGACATGCCAGGTCAGTTCAATCAGCCAGAACGGCGCTTGTGTTGAAGACTCTCCTGAAACGCACAGCTTTTCTCCCAGCTGCGCCAGTCACTCAGAAACAAAAGGTAAAATCTGTTAGAAAACATATCAAATGCATAGAAGCAAGTTGGTTCTCTGCTCAAGAATGAAACACGCAGCAAAACATCTACGTGTCCTTCTCACTTTCTCTTCCTCAATACATGCACATGCCTATTTCTCACCGACCCACCACCACAGTACTCCTCTCAACAGCGCCTCCTGGTGTCCAAATGTCAGCCCCAGCTGATTACCAGCAAATCTACCTCCAGAGCAGACATCCAGACGGGCCACTCAGATGGAGAACACACTCGAGTTTAAGGTCATCACGAGCCATTTTCACATTGTCACATTTCAGGTTGTTAACACTCCTCTGCCTCTGTCTCGCTGCACATGACCACAGACGCCTTCTGCTCACATACAGATGCTTCTAATCCAACGTCACCAGTGCAAAATCCACTTTTAAAGCCTCCCAGTATGAACAATTTGCTCCCATAGTGGCTTTGTCCAACAAGGACACAACTGTTCCTGCTTTACACATATAATCAACATCAACACGACTAGGACATGAACCTGTGCACAAAGAGCAACACCGTACAGCATTTACACACACACGCTCACACGCACGCGCACACACACACACACACCCCTCGTTGTCCTTTCCCCTCTGCAGTCCCTGAGATCACCCCACACTTAGCTCAAGGCATTCTCTTAAACACAAACACAGCTAATAGACATTAAATATACAGACAAACAAATGCAGACCAAGCCATGGTGAAGGCACATTCTGGGAGGATCTATCTTCAAAAGAAAGGAGAAGGAGTCCAGGAGGAGGAGACGTGTCTCAAACAATGAGTCAAAGTGTCTGTCTGCAGACGTAGAGAGTTCAGGGGAGTGGCAGCTGGAGCAGGGGATTCTGGGACGGTCTGGTAGAAACGTCATATCCAGGGATGCAAACGCATCACAGGTGAAAATCGCTGCATGACTGGGGTCTGACAGCAAATTAAAAAAATAATCTGATCAATCTATTTCTATTTCCTCATTCACAAAGAAAACAAAGCACATATTATAATGAGACACAAAGGGAGAGTAAGAATTTTCACAGAGAAACTAAGAGATAATTCAATACTAATACATTTGAGATGGCGCTTTCAGCTTGTCACAAGAACGTGGTTACATATCAGAATGTTCATACAGTATATTTTGATCTTTTCTACCTATGACTACTGAGAATAACTAATCATTATGAATGGTGAACAGAAAAATAAAAGCTGCAAAGTTTAAAAGTTTAAAACATATTCACAGAAAGAGACAAAAAAAGTAACTCCTGCCTAAAATGTGATTAGTTTGCATCCCCGTGCATCAGCTCCAGACCACAGCGTCCCATCCACACCCCTGCAGAGCCGCAACACTCCAAACACAACAAAGTCTGCACTGACCTCCGATCACTCTGAGCAGTCTTCCCACTGACCACCGTTCATGTAGCATGATCTTCCCACATGATAAGAGTCCTTCCATGGACTTCCATTTATTCTGCAGTCTTTCATCTATTTACTTGTATTCCTTCTGAATGGTCTCTTCACTGACATTATCCATTACCATTTTTATCCATTCCTTCTGAATGGTCTCTTCACTGACATTATCCATTACCATTTTTATCCATTACTTCTGAATGGATGTGGTGAACGCAGTTTCAATCTATTAGAGGGTAGGCAGAATGTCAGTTCTGATGTGGGAGCCTGTTGCATAGCTGCGAGGAAAAGAAGAGAGGAGTAGTAGGAGGAGGTGAAGGAGGAGGAGGGCTGTGGGGAGTTCATCTCTCCCATCTAGCTCCTGGTTTCCCTGTCTCAGCTGCTCCAGGACTTGCGGTTCTCCCCCCGGCGGGCAACAATGGCTTCTCCTCGCAGGACGGGGACGTGGGCGGGAGGAGCAAGGTCTCCCGCGCGCCGACTGGCCTGATCACGGCAGGACAGCCGGTTTGGGCGAACCAGCACCCCATAACCCGGTTTACACTGGAAATACCGAATACCTCCGACTGAACCGTCATTTTTACCTATAGGAGAAAATAAAGAAGGTCGTCACCACCAATGACAGGTATAATGTAAAGCTCCACCAATTAAAGGCAGCATATTGACTGGGGCAGCAGTCAGGGCTCAGCTGATCGTTCTGAAATACTTTTTACAAAAGTACTATACTACAGTGTATGTAGTATAAATGAGCATTGCTCTTTCACTCAGCTAAAGCCTGATGTTTGAGGGAGTGGTTTCTCATGCATCTGCATCATTTGGGTGAACTGACCCTTTTTAATTGTGTACCTACCTACAGGGGTGTCCAGCTCCACCCCCACCCACACTCCCTCAGCGAACTGTGTTGTTCCCACGTAGCGTACTGTCCCAGCCTTATTGCTTCCCACTGTAACACACGCCCCATCTGTTAGCCAATCGGGTAGTACATTGTCATGGCTACGCTCTTCATCATCCATAAAGATCTCCAGCCTCTCGAAACCTTCACCTCCTCCTCCTCCTCCTCCTGAGTTGGCCAGCTTCTGTTCAGAGAAGGAGTTTTCTGCAGTGACGTTGTTGTGGTTGGTTGTGCTGTGGGAAACAGGTGGAGTGACGACGGCCATCTTGACGCTAAACTGAGAAGGAGAGGTCACAACATCGTTCCTGTCAGCACCCTGCTGCTGGGGGTTTGTGAGTAACGTAGTCTCAGCGGCCAGGAGGGAGGAGGATGAGGAGGAGGGTTGGAGGACGTCAGACAGAGTAACTGTAGAAACACTACTGGAGAAGTAGCCGCTTGATGACTGGCTGAGAGGGCTGAGGGAGGTAGTGTCATGCGGGTCATGCACAGGAAGAGGAGGGACTTCTGGGAACTCAGCCCGTCTGTCTTTGGTTGGGGGCCGTAGAATAGCAGTCTACAGGACACCAATGGTTGCCACAGGAGCGGAGGGACAGACGAGAGCATGCAGACAAGGCAAAACAATAAAGAATAATCAGCAACAATAATCAACTTCCCCAAAAACGTTACAATCACTCACTGGAACAATCATTTGCTATAAAGTCTAGTGGTCAACTACACAAATTATGCTGCTCCCCTTGGGCTAATAAGTAAATACATGAAAAGGTCTCTAAACCACATATGATGTACATGTACATTTATGTTACTGCAGCTTGCAATTAAAACATTAAAAACAACAACAACAACAACAACAACAACAACAACAACAACAACAACAACAACAACAAAAACCTGTTCAACTTCTAAGGGGAAGCTGGACAGGGGTACAATCTCACCGTCTCAGCCTTGACTCGGCAGTCGTCCCCTCCTGATGCCATGATGCGAGGAACATGCTGCTGATTAACAACAAATAAGGTCATGACAAGCAAACAGGAACGGTGGCCTTGCTGCATGAGCTTGAAATTTAGTAGCTGAACCAGTCTAGCATGATTCATTATTCATTATACATGTTATTTTTTACTGTAATTCACACAGTTAGATAAAGGCCTGTGCTCCGTTACATTAAAGCATTAAGTGTGCCTGAGAGAGATGAGCTGCATAAAATCTCCTTATGGATTTCCTTACAATGTTTCAAGGGGAGTCCTTTGATCTCAAAGTGTCTGCCCTTAGCTCCTTAAGTATTTCCTTATATGTTACTAGTAGGTCTTTGGTAACTATTTTCCTTAGAAATCTTTAAATGAGCCCATACAATTCTCTTAGAAGTGAAATAATTTGGGAAACATAAGACGATGGCTGAATTTAATGTGACTGAGGAGGAGGGATACCAGCACACATCTGTCGGGACAAGGAAAACCCACTGAACTGCGAGTCATGTGCAACTTGTTAGAGAATATAGATTGGATCCTGATGTAATATTAAAGGATGATGACGTGAGTGAAGTGTAACCATGGTAACTGGAGTGCACGTGCTGTATCATGACAGTAACCACAGTGAAAGTCTTAGTTTAAACACTTAGGCAAGGAGACAACCTAAGAGTCTTTAAGCAACTCTCCTAAATGAACCCGTTAGTTTAGGGAAACATCAGGGACATTATAAGTTTGCACAAGAGACAAACTGAAGTTTGAAACTTAAGGTAGTTTATGCAACCAGGCACAGTTTTCTGGGCTGCGCTGAGCTCTACTGACTCTGCTGACCTGCTGGCTGTGTGGTGATGGTCTCAACTCCTTCTTGTCATCTCGTGCTGGGAACAGAGACTTGAGCAGTTTGGGCATCTGAGGAACCAGCGCCTTAACTGAAAGATAAGAGGCAGCAAGTCCTGAACGACCTGGGGGAGGGGGTGGAGAAGTGAGAGAGGAGGAGGACGAGGCAGAAGAGGAAGGAAGCAAGGAAAGATGAGCAGGTGAGGGAGGCAGAGAGGTGTGAAAGATTAAGACCGGAAGTTGAAAGCGAGTCCAGAAAATGGCAAAAACCCCAACACAGTGACAGACAGAAGACATCAGCTGGCCATAGGACACACTGACGCACAGATGGCTGATTTAGCTATTACAATGTGATTAAACATTCTAATTCACTGAATTATCAAACAGAAACTAATCATAAAAAACAGATTAATTCATTCTGTGAACGGAATTAATCTGAAGCACATCAGACTAACATGATTTCTGACATGGGCAAGAAATGACTATGAGAAAGAGAAGTACTCAGATTGATAAGAGTAGGTCAATTAACTGGAAACTGAAAAGCTTTGGTAATGAATATGAAGCAAGAGAAGAAACACATTGCATGAGAGAACGCAGGTTACACAAACAGATGTGACACCAGAAGGAGCAGGTAGGAGGAGAGATACTACTAGGGAGGAAGGAAACGAGTAGAGACCCAGTGTTTAATTATGGAAATGACACATGGGACTGTGTCATGAACTGCTGTATGTTGGCAACATCAAACAGAAGGAGAAGAGATGGAAGACAAGCAAAGCAAGGAGTGTGTCAAAGCATTAATGAGATCAGTATAAAGTAGAAATGGATAAATCTGTTTGGAAAGAAGACGAGAGGAGGATGAAAGAACTGGTAGGAGAGTGAGAGTACGAAGTATGGAGGTAAAGTGATGAGGAATTCATGGTAGAGAAGAGAGGAAAGGCAAAGGGGGGAAAGGGAGAAGGTTTACCTTGTTCTGGTTCCTGGGTCTGTGGCGGTGTCATGCCGAAGGGAGTCGGGGATGAAGAAGGGGAGGTGGAATAGGTGGAGGGAGAAGATGCAGGCCGGGGGAGGGTGCGGTGACACTGAGAAGGCATGAAGATATCCTGCTGACTCTCCCATCGACCCTGAGAAACAGACAGAAGGCCATTGGTTTGAAAATAATAAATTATGGTATCAGGGAAAAAAAAGAAAAGTGAAAAGTGAAAGCAGATGTCACTGCTGTGCATAAACATGATATATGAGACTGAGAAGTTTTCACTTTGCTACTTTAAACAGCTTATTGAATTACATCATACAAATGATTGAAACTGGATCCACAATTATCACAACACTTTGAACTTGACGTAGAGACCGAAGCATATCCTGTGTGTTACCTTATCGTCAAGCAGACAGGTTGTGGACAAGTCTTGTCTGCTTCCAGACAGCTGAGGATGGACGAACGAACAGAGAGCGAGAGCGAGAGAGAGAGAGAGAGAGAGAGAGAGAGAGAGAGAGAGAGAGAGAGAGAGAGAATTCATATGATGTTGTAATATATTGGGCAGTATAATGTCATTGTATTTGTGTTTACCCTGTGGACGGAAGGAGAACTTAGGCTCCTTCTGTTGCTCCTCCCTCTGCCTGTCAGTTGCTCCTTCACAGCCACCTCCTAAAAACACACACACAGGACATTTTCAACACACTGGAAAGTAGAAAAAGTATAAAGTGAAGAAAGTAAAACAAACAACTTTTAACAAGTAATGACTCTTGTAGGCTGCTGTGTGTTAAAATTTCACATGGATTAACTCTCTGACTCGAAATCTACCAGTTTCTCCATTTACCTGTCTGAGTCTATCCAGGGTCAGGATGTTCTCCAGACTGAGGACACTGCGAAGGTATTTCTCAATTGCAGCCTCGTCATCACCTGACTGGCTGTTGTGTGCGCTGGCAGCAAGCCGGGCTAGCATCTCTCTGTCCTCTGAACCAGGGGCGTCCTGATGGGACAAAACATCATGCTTAATAATCCTCCCCGCTGATGTCTTTGGCAAAACACTAATTCCCTGACATTTCACCCCGGCCTTACCCCGGGGATGTTGGAGACCACCTCAAAGGTGACCCCACAGCCAGGTATGGTGCTGCGGGTTGACATCCTTCTGAGGAAGTTGTGGGCAAAACCCTGGCGGCCCGGGTTAACGTTGACGCAGATCCTCTTTCTCAGGACCAGCTGCATGTCGGCAGGGTGGCTCAGCTGAACCACCACTCGAACTGTCAGGTATACTCGCTGCTCCGGCCACGCTCCCCCACGACTGAGCTGGGGACAGTCATGGACAGTGGAGTCCCATGATGCCTCTGCTTTTACCTACAGGGTCGGACAAACACAACCAGTTAATGAAACGGTTCCCAGAACGGATTCCAGGAATTCCTTGAAAAAAAACACAAAAAAACAAAGAACTCATGCAGGTCCATGCTCACCTCTCCATCGTAGTGTTTGACAATCTGTAGGTCAAAGAAATCATCCTCATCCTCTCCACTCAGGGTGGCATCCCAACCTCCAGCCTCAGGAACTTCAAACTGGTCTTGAGAGCTGAGGTCATCAGCTGGGAAATCCAACAGAAAGCATTGTAAATCAGCCTGTAAGTAGTAAAACCTGTGAGCAAGCATATGTCATACAGAAAGGAAGGATACATACGTTTGAGGTTCAGGAAGACAACAGGAATATGAGTCTCCATGCCTGGCAGAGGAACCCTGTGAACAATCAAGGTATATTTTCTGTTAAGGTAAGTTAAGGCAATCACAAAGAAACACAGAGTGAATCAAATCAGACACACACACAGAGACACACCCTGCTGTGTGTCATACCATTCAGCAGGTGCTCCAGGAATGCCGCTGCCAGCAGAGGGCACCATAACAGCGTTCCTCTCCTCTGTCAGAGTCAAGCGCCACTCAAGCAGCTGGGCCTCCCTCTCGATGTCGTCCTCTGTCTTTTCTGTGCACACAACAACGCTCAAACGTTAAACACACCGTAAACTAAAAAACACTCACATTTTAACTTGCCAAATGCTGAAGATGCCTCTTAATACAACCTTGAGTTACAGGAGCAGAGAGCAGCATTACAGATTTCTGAATGTGTAAGCATACTGATGTGTGTGTTTTAATGCATTACCTGCTTTGCTGACCAGGCTCTGCAGGTGCTGGTCGAGGTATTCCTGTCTCTTAGTGAGAGCACCTAACCACTGGCCCCTCATACGTTCCAGGTCTCTTTCCTTTACAATAAACCAATCAGTTAATCATCTTCAGTTCCCCTGTAAGTCAACGTAAGACAAGACTGTAGGGTTGTTTTAAACAGGTCTACCTGATAACTGTCCATCTCATCTCCTTCCTGGTTTGCTGTGGTGTTTCTGATCTCCACACAACCCACTGACACTGCAAGCAGTATTTCTGCTATCAAAGGCATGGTGCCCGAGTCCTGAACTGAGCGCACATCCACCTGGATTCGCCTTGACTGACCCTTTGATGAGGAGGGGGAGGAGGTGGAGCAAGACACAGACATTTAGGAGAGGACATTAGTTTAAAAATACTTTGAAGTTAGCTTTTCAGCTGAAGTTTGTCAGTTCCACCTGCGGTGACCAGTTAGACTGTGGTTGTGTTCTGGCTCATCCCTACCTGCCGAAGCTGGAAGATTCCCCCGGTCCGCACATCTCTAGCAGGAACCACTTCCACCGGGACAAAGTCTCCGTTCTCGTTTATCTCCAGGATTTGAATCCACAGCTCCAAGCGACGTGTTACCTCACTCCACCTTAATAAAAACATTATTAAACATAATTGGCATATGTGAGCAACACTGGTACATTGTTTTTTTTCATCACTTACTGGAAAGCATGTCAAGCTAATCTTGCAAGCAACACTTTGAGGTGAGGGTGTGTGTCTACCTATCCCGTAGTGTGCGTGTCTTGGCCTGGATGATGCTGAGGTCCCACAGGGCGGGGTTTCTCCCTGCATCAGCCTGTCTGTGTCCATACACCTCAATGGCAACTGCCCCTTCAGTCAAGTATTCGATGAAATCCTCTGTTACTGACACTGCCAGCTCCTACAGGACAAAAGAAAGATCAGTCTTATACCAACAACAACAACAACAACAACAACAAGTTAGAACCCCCCACCACCACTAACTCCATGTGTTAGTTAAACACAAGAACAATTAAACCCAGATGGGGATAATTAAAGCACTGAATCGGGACTCGTTGTCTCCTGCCCAGGTTTCACCTTGCAGCTGTCAAACACCACCATGCAGTGTGGGTCCTTGGTGCTGGGCGAAGAGGACGACGGGTCTACTTCAGGAGCCACGATGATGGGCTCAGGCTGGTCCCAGAATGCATACTGACAGAAGACGAAGTTGGACAGAAACTGAGGAAGACCAGTAGCCTGCAGGATCTTTATCTGTAGAGGATGCACAGGTAAAAAAATCATTTCAACAATGAAGAATGAATTCAACAAAACATATATCTTTTGCAAGCTAAAATTACTGCAGTCTAATATTACTGTCATTACATATTACTATAACTCAACATTATTGAAGGTGGGATGTATTGCAGGACAGCTTTAACTTAGTTTACCTAATAAACTGGCAACTGAGTGTGAAATGAAAATTTAAGTAGACTAAATACACATCATGCTCCTTGAACTCGAAATCAAAGCTCCAGGAATGACTTTAAACTACTGACTACAGCAGGTCTGAATAACTGAGATGATATACTTCTGGCTGATGATCTGTCCGTCTTACCATGCAGACCAGTTTGCGATCCTGGACTTCAGTGTCTTGGTTGTTGTCGGATTCATCTCCTCCAGCCATGTTGTCCTCCAATCCCCCTCCAACTCTCACCACCTCCACATGAAGACGCCCTGCCACCTGACCACAGAGTGGGAAAACACACATAAGAAAAAAAAACAACCCAACCTTCTTTGCAACCACACCCAGAATATGTGTCTGAAAGCATGGCAGTCCACTCCACAGCTACAGCTGGCATTTCCTTTTTATAGTTTTTATTGTATTTTGCCATCAATACTACAGGACTTTAGCATTCTTGGAACATGGTTATCATCTGAATATCATTTGACCAATGTACAATTTCAACAGAAGTAGTTTCTGAAATTTAGAAAACCAACAGAAACGACACTGAGGAAATTCATTCTGGAGAATGAAAGCTGTGAAAAACAGATGTAGGAATTTAAGTGTTAACCAACAAATCTTTTTGACGACCCACCTCCCCCTTCTGGTTGATGATGGGAACAGCGTACTGCAGCTTGACATCATAGAAGAGGCAGGAAAGGAAGACGTTGGCAACGCCAATCAGACTGTGGTTTTCCTGCTCATCAAAGAACGGGTCTGCTCGACGGAAATATGAACGCATCACCTGTATGAGGGAAAACAGGATAGCATGGGATGCAACTTTATTTTACTGAAATGCAAGTTTGAGCATGTTAGCGCATAGGTCCCAACAGTGCTCATTTATGATTCCATAAGCTGGCCAAAGGGTGTGTCCTCATTTCTCATTATGTAATTAAAGTAGTTCTTTACTGGATTGGTGGACTCCTGTTCCTGTCCTAGTGACTTGGGAGGGTGATCAATAAGACTTAGCATGGCACATTTGTCAACTCACAGGGTTGTCATGGTGATGGACATGATAGTCCTGCCATTCCTGGTACAGCTCTCTCATATCGACCAGACGGTTCTCCATCTTCTCCAGACTCCAGATCTGCTTCCCTCGACAGCGACGTCGAACCTGAATTGCTGGTTCACTGAGCACTGCATCCCTCTACATACACATATACACACATACACACACACACACACACACACACACACACACACACACACACACACAGATGTATTAAGAGAATTGGCTCTGCTGAAAACAGAAGACAGGAAATGTGTGTATGAGTGGCCACATGTTTATGTGTGTGAGACCTTGCGGTTTGCGTTGAGGTTGTCTGATGGGATTTGCAGAGTGACTCTGTACTCTGTGTGTCGCTCCAGCTCCTCAGCGATGAAACAGGCTTCTTGCACCAGGAGGTTTGCCCTCACTATCTGCTCCCTCAACCGCCGCAGACTCCTCACCAGCACCACCTCCCTGATGGAGGAGTGGAGGTGGCAGACAAGAAAGGGTGACCGAGGCGGGGAGGAGGGAATGGAAGGAGTAGGTGTTTAGTTTGCATTCATGTCCAAATGGACGTACAACACATTAGAGTAAAGAGTCTCTAATTCAGTGCGCATTTCTATATAGGCACACAGACAGACAGATATAGAAAGACTCCAACCTGTCCTCACTCCACTGTCTCAGTCTGCTCTGAGCACTGGATGAATGACTCATTCCTCCCATACTGAGTCTCTCCAGGCTGCGGTAGTGAGACTGCTGTCCCGGACCTTGCTGGCCAGACACCGACCCTCCAGACGAGCCTGTGGACAGACGGTCCGGGTTCAGCTTCTTGCGGAGCTGCTGGAGTTCCTGCTCGTACATTTGTCTCTGTCGCTCCAGAGCAGAGCGCTTCTCCTCTTCATGCTGCCTCTCCAAAGACTGCAGGACAGCTTGCATGGGGTCTGACAGGACAAAACGTAGGTGAATCAGAAAACACACACAGGAGACTAAACTAGCTGACGTTCTGTCTATGCAGAGTAAAGATATTTAACGGCTCCTTACCATTATTGCCCAGGGCCTTCATCATGACCTCCGTCTGGGCAAACTCATAGGAGAAGCTGACTTCACTAGACACTTCGCTGGCTGTGTCACCATCTGCATCCAGCTGCTCACTGCTGCCACTGTTCTTCATTACGCTACCATCACCCTCCTCATCCTCAGTTCCCCGAAAGCGCCGCTTAGGCAGGTTGATCCTGCAGGTAGGATGTCCAATTAATTTACTGTAATCTTTGGTATCAGTTGGTCAATTTGCTATAACCCAATTATCAGCAATTAGGTAATGCCTTGAATAATTCCTAAATAGTATAGATCACAGTTGAGATACATGAAAAGAGCTGAGTGCGTCTGAGTAAAAAACCTGATTAAAAAATTAAATTAAAAATGTGTATTGAAGATATACATGAATTTCCAGTGTGTGCACTTTATGTAAAATGACAAAATTATTTTCGGAAGTAATGGGCAGTATTTTATGATAAGAGAAAACCATACAAGAATACAAAACAGCAAACATGCAAATATTTGGAGACTGTATAAAATTACCTGAAGAAATGGTTATTTCCCCAGAGGATTCGGTCCCCGTGATGAAGCTGCAGACCGCTGGTTACTGGAGAACCATTAACACACGTCCTAAAACACAAAGTCAGCAATGACATTAGGACATTCTAATAAAAACTGATGTGGCGATGTCTCCAGTGGTAAAAGAACTCTTAACGACGCCATTTTAGGTGTCTTGCCAACACTGGACTTTGGGTCTGTGATGTTGGTGGTCCTTACCGAGCATTGCGGTAGGGAGTGAGGATTACAGCAGCATCTGCGATTTCAATGATGCAGTGCTCTGCCAGGATACCCATCCCGCACAGTTGGATGTCCTGAGAGTCTGCTGAGCCCACCTTTGTGTGCTCCTGAAACACAAGTTCAAGTTTATTGTCATTCATCCATATACAGAGTACACAGCTGGTCACAATGTCATTCCTCACAGGCCCAAGGTGCTACTACACAAATAAGAATAGGAATAAAAAAACTAAGAAAAATGAAATTGGATATAAACATTCAAGTTATTGTTTGATGTTATCATCTGACAGTCGGACAAATTAATGGATTAAAGTCTGGAAAGTATCCATTATTATAAATACAATCACAACTGACATACTTGATTTGCCCCTGCCATGAGTTTTGATATGACTTTATCTGTTCTGATCCAACCCACCAACTTTTTATTACTCTTTTTTCCCTCAAAAGCTGATCTTTGCAGTCAGATTTGATAGAATTGATTACATTTCTGTCTCGAGGCTTCCAAAAACACAAAACACAGTTATCCACAAGTACCCACTGTCAGTCCGATGACAACTGACTCCTACTCAAACAGGCTGTTATGAATTTTTTTCTATAATCCCAATAGCAGAGCTGGAATGTAATGTTTAAAAGGGCAGATGGATTGGACACTGACTCAAACACAGATGGTAAATTCAGTGACAATATTGTTTGGTGTTTATAGGACAAATAAATAAGAAGGCATTCAGTGAAGCATGAAGAGGGAGGCTGATATATGTATGTGTGTGTGTGTGTGTGTGTGTGTGTGTGTGTGTGTGTGTGTGTGTGTGTGTGTGTGTGTGTGTGTACCTTCAGGTAGTACACCAGAAGTTCATTGAGGGCAGGATCAGCATTAAGGTTGACAAGAAAACTCTTATCATCTCCAACCTTAATCCCTGAGGACTGGAGAGAAATACCCAGACTCTCTAACTGCTTCTGACGCTCCTGCAAACACACAAACATAACATTCATACAGTGTTTAAGTCCAAATCTGAAACTCTTGCTTGGGAGGAGTTTCACCAAAGGCAGAAAATCAAACCAAGAGAGATTTTGTACAGTTGCACAATTTGGTTTAATAATTACATAAAGAATTAAATAACTTTCAAAACTCTTGTCTGTCTTACCTGTGCAATCTCCTCAGTTTTGCGGAGTTTCTCCTCCCAGGTGATGGTCATCTCTTGAATCAACTTTTCTGACTCTTCCAGACGGTCTTTCAGCTCTGGAGCCTTCAAAGACTGGAGGAAAAAACAGCAAATGAAAGGTATGGGAAAGCAGAGGTTCCTAAATGCTCATTTCTAATATTTCAAAGATATCTCACCTCTGCCTGAGTCAGTTGTACTCTTAGTTTCTCTACTTCCTCTCTGAGCTCCCTGATGATGCGAGCGTTGGGGTCCTCGTTAACTACAGCATGGTTCACAATGCTCTTTGCTCGATCTGCGTAGCGCAGGGTTGATAGCGTTTCCTCATAGTTGTCTGCTGCTGGACTCACAGTTGCAACCATTGCTGTGCGACTGTTGCCACCCAGACAGTCCTGGAGAAAGATGCAGGAAATACAGGAGGATTTTTCCATTTCCTTTGAGACAGTAAAGAGCATGTACTGGATATCTATGTATGTACCTTCAGCAGCCATGTCAGAACAGAGTCTCTGTAAGGAACAAACTTGTTTTTGTTCTTGGCTGTTCCCTGTTCAGCTAGTGCCGAGATCACAAGGCCCAGAGTTGTGAGTGACCTGACAAACACACGAAAAAAACTCAGGTCAAGTTCTTTCTATTTCACTTTATGTATCTGTTGAAGGGTTGGTATCACTGTGTCCCTGTTCCTTTAGTGGGTGAATCTCTGTCTGTATATGTGACACATCATGTCACATAACACTCAGTGTGTTTGAAGAGTTTTCCAGACTCATTCACTTTGTATAATACTACGCTCAAGTTGCTGCAGTTGGACTCTATATTAGGGGTGGGTATACCAGTTTTGTCCCTGTCATGTTCCGCCATCACATGGACTTTGCAATACCAAAATGCAAATGACAAAAAGTGAGCTCCAGGAGTGATATGACAACACTATCTGGTTAAAAAAAAAACAAAACAAAACAAAACAAAACAAAAAAAAAAAACGCAGGGACGAAAGCACAGCTGTAACACAGCTAAAGATACTCAACAATTGGGGAAACACCCAATTGTGGGTTTCTGTATGTGCATGTGTGTTGAACTGCTTTTGCGTACTTGTTGATGTTGCTTCCCTCCTTGAGCCGTTCTCCTGCTGCTCCAGTCTTTGCTGCTCGCTCACTTCCAGCCAAGTCTACCAGACTCAACCGACTCACCTTCTCTCCACTCGTCTAGACAGAGAGAGAATGGGACAGAGTATGATTACTGTCTCTATATTTAGCCAGCAAGCTGGCAAATTGCATATTCTTTATTCATTAGCAGCAGTTAGCCTCCTAGGTGTTGTGGAAGATTTGTTTGTTTTTTTTGTCAACATTTATGTCCACAGCAGACAGCTTTCCATTTACCTTGGAGCAAACTGTACCCATAAGTTGAGCTTTGCTCAGACTATGTTCATGTTAATAATGGCCACAACTGGCAGTATTTAACATTGGCTAATATAGTTCACAAATTTATTACACCAACAAACTCAAGAATGACTCGTAATGACATATGTCATGCTTGTTATTCACAGCAACAATGGCATTCATAATTGCCATTATTTTCTGTTTGTCTTGCAGCCAAATAACATGATGCAGGTTTAATCGGCTGGAAGGACACATCACTCAAACAGTGGCCTTGAAGCCTGACAAGGGTTGCTTTTCATTTCTGAACTCTGTATAAAGCGACCAGCTTTTGTTGTCCTTCTTATTGTCTTCTGACTGAATATTCATCAGCTTGTCAACTGGTTAGCCATATGACACCAAGCAGTGCAACGTCCAGCCTGGTGGGACATATAAAATGTCCTGGAGCTACAGTCTAGGACATACCTGCAGATCTGGATCTGCCGAAATTCCTGAAAGCAGTACCATACATCATTGTGAGGTGAGGTCAGAAAACTCTGAAGTCTCATTAATCACCACGGCTGCACTACATCAAGGCAATCCCTGGCTAGGTTTCAACTAAGCACTGCTCTGATTTGCAAGCATGGCAGCAACAGACAACCCATAAATAAACAACAAGGCGTTTGGCTTTATCAGAAAGCTCCCCTTGTGAATTTGCTGTTGCCTTTGCTGAGCTATTGGGGACGCTTTGGTCCACTTTTGTTCAAAGGGTCTTGTTCTCTCCACTTTGATCTGATTCTTGTGATTCTATCAACGCGGTGATGCCAAGATGCTCTGTTAGACTTTGGTTTCTCATCTTTCAGTCTCTTGTTGACAGGTTCCTTCAGTTTCCTGCTGCAGGCTGTTAAAGAACTGGATATCACATCCCCATCTGCACTGGGACAGATCCACTCCTGGCCAAGCGTGACAGGTCAGTAGCTGACAAGGCTGAATGTAACACCTGATCTTCACCTGCCGCACAGTGAAAGCAGCACATCAGCAGCTCAACGTCAGCAGCTTCAGTCATCTGTCTGTGTCTACAGTTGACCTTTTGAAAAAACAGGTTTAATCCTACAGCTGCATACCTCCATGAGTCAGTCTGGATTCTAAGCTACTCCTAACTTCTTGAAAGCTGTGAGTTTCAACCTTCAACTGCCTGAAAACACATCTAAATAACAAAAGCATCTAATTCCTGTTAGCTGCTTGTGGTGTTGAAGAAATTAAAGCTGAGCCAAAAAAAAAAAAAAAAAAGAAATAAAAAATTACAAAGCTAACTAAAACTAGTCTTGAGTGTTGGAAAAGGAACACCGCCTCACTCTTCTGCATACAGAAACCTATCATATCATGGTTTAAAATCTCAAATTTTGTTCCTGGAGTTTTGTGAAGGAAACGAGAGCAGCGTCTATGTTACTGTAAAATAAGTAAGTGTGTGAGGGGGTTTCCACTGTACTGTGAAAACAAAAGACAACGTGATAGGTGATAGGTTTGATGTAAACAGCTTCAACAGTTTTATCATACACCTCATACCACACTAAGATCTCAGGTAGAGCAAACTCAAAACCTGGATCCTGAAAAGATGCAGTCATGAGACTAACTGATAACGATCAACCTCAAATGCCCTGTTACAGATCAGGTTCAGACCAGCACTGCTACAAATGCCCCAGAGGAAAGCAAATTATTAAACAAACAAGAGATTTCTATCTGAAACACTGAACAAATGAAATCCAAAAATAGACTAACACTTTTTATTATTTTTTTGTGTACAGTCTGCAGATGCTCTTTGGTCCTATTCAGTTTTAACATCTATGAAGCTGGTTGAGTGAAAAATGAAAAGGAGGAAATACCAGCTATTGTGGTATTTTTCTTTCTTAAAAAGGGATTCTGTAACTAGGAGAGATGACCGGAATCAGTAACCAGATCAGCAGGCAGGACATACAGCTTGTCAGCCTGCTTGGCTGCAGCTTGAAGGTAACAGCACAGAACAAGTGTCATGGCATCAACAGGTGCTATACATGGTAAACGATCCGATAAAAACATCTAAAAACTCTGCAGTACGCTAAACTAACTTACCAAAGCACAGAACGAAATAGCAAACAACTGAGAATTGGCAGCAAATGGGACCGAAGTTCAAACTGACTGAACTTTGAGTGGAGTGTTTGATTCACAAGTGTGAAAAAGAAACGTTAGTGTAAGGAAATCCTGTGATGAGCTGTCGGGCATCAGAATGACTCATCCAGCACTGGCAGATCTTGCTAGGGTCATAGCTGACTTTTCTTTTTTTCTTTAAACCTGTCCCTTCATACACATGCTGAGCCATTGGGGGGCACACATGAGCTCCAATGCTATGATGCACAGTCAGTATTCCTGCAGAGATTCATCTGAAAAGTTATCTAACTTAAATCTTTTATAATATAATATAATCCAATATAATATAGTAAAAGAATATATAACATACACAGTATATATAGAACAATTGTAAAGTTCACATTTATATGCATGTACAATACTGTATATTCCTGCTGGCTGTAGGCTTTCTGTACATAGAGGATACTGGCAAAATTGTAAAATATAGAACAGCCAACACAACAACACAACACACAACACAAACACTAAATGAAGCCAAAAGTGATGAAGTTCAATTTTACATCATTATACATTAAAACAGAAGGTCTATATGTAATTAAAGAGCAGCTTCACACTACATCCAGTTATTTGAGTTGGCACATTAAATATATAATCACTGTAAGGCTGCAACTAATGATTAAATAACGTGACAAAGACAATCAAATACTGATTCATCCAGATTCAGAATGTGTCAACTAAGTGACTCACTGACTAGACAGACTACGCATTAGCCATTGTTTGATGAGCCCACTGACTGACTGACCAAATTAGTGAGTGACTCTGGGTGTGCCTTGAAAACAGAGCAGGCTGGATCAGCTGACGAACTCAAAGTCACGCTTGTGAATTATTAACAGTGTTTGCTAGTGGCAAGTTGGTCTGGAAATAAGAGCAAGGAGTAGGAGAGGCTAAGTGGGTCAGTGAGGACAGAGAATTAGTCATTTAGGTCTTTTTGGAGTTCCCGGTCAGACAGCTGAGCTGACATTATTTTGTAACTACCTTTTCACCCGCCGGCTGCAGTGGCTGATTGATCTAAAATTTGCCAGATACTGTTTGCCCAGTGAATCGTGCACAATCATACATACACTAATGTTGTATTACATTGGTTAATGTCTGCCATTGTCAGTCAGATTAAGCAGATTCTGGGACAACTTAAAGTGATTGAGGAAAGACATTTAATGTCTGATGATGTACAAACACAAAGAAAACGATCTGGAGAAAAAAAAATTCTGATCTCATCTTATATTTCAAGTTTAAGTGTGTTTGTGTGTGTGTATGTGTGTGTGTGTGTGTGTGTGTGTGTGTGTGTGTTACAGTTTATCTTACCCCAGACTGCAGATCTTTCAGTGTGTGTGTGAGGATGATGTTGAAGACAGCGTGCGATCGGCTGCTCTCCTCATTCATGTTGGTAGCAGCGACAGTCCGAGACTTGTTTCCCTCTGACATCAGAGACTCAATGTCCTGTCACAACAGCAAAAATCAAATAATATAAAAATGCTGACTAAATCATTTTGATTCTTCCTGCAGCATGACCCCATAAGACTGTGAAAAAGACAACTACACAGTACATTTGGTGAGATTTCCATGCATGTTAGTGACCGATGATCGATTGGGCCAATCAAGGCCAACATAAACTATAAAATGTAATTCATTCTGACATTTTTATAACTAGCCTCTTTCCAGTGTGATTGGTGGGACTAATAAGCACACTCCGGCAAACATGCGAGCAGCACGGTTAAAAAAATCCTAAAAAAGAGAGAGGGAATGCAAGTAAGATGCTCCACTCATGCCTGCTGGACTGCACTTGAATAAACCTGACATAAAAGCCAGGCAAACATTTAAATGAACTATTCAAGATAAATATTTTTACCTTGTAGCTTGCAACAGCTAGTCGAGACAGGCCATCCACGTAGGGACCCAAAACTTTATGTTCCCTCACCCTCAGAGTTTGTCGACCCCTGGACAGAAAATAAAAGCAGGTTTGAAACACAGACAAACAACATGGTCACTCTTGGCAAGTTACTATTCGTCTGATGTATTAGCAGGAGTGCCAATATAGGCTAAGCATGTTCTGGCTACCACTGCAACTTTGCCCAGTTCATAGAGACTTTGTTAGCACTTGGCACTTGCTATAAACTTGCTCCAGGCCTGAGAACTTCATCATTCTGTTCTCCGCTGCAAAGTCCATATGGCTGTCAGATGGTCTGCTTCTCTTTGGGCCATTTTACTGAGGTCACGAGGTCACATAGTGAGTGAAGGTCAAAGGTTATGCTGTCTGGGGCAGCAGACACAGGCCGGTGCTGCTGATTTACTGCTGACCTGCTGGACATGAACTGGACGCCATCAGTGACTGCAGGGCACAAGAGTCATCTTTTTATCTGTTGTCCACAGCAGCTGGTAGTACTAGAATTCACCAGCCACTTTTCCTGTTCTACACACTAACTTGATATCAACACTAAAAATGACTTCAGATAATGGTTATTCACTTAAAACTTGATGCCTCAGTCCATTAACATTGCACAATTATGTTTGAGTCAAATATCAGAGTCCCCAGGGTCTGCACTTGGAAATGAAGCTTGTAAAAAAGGTTAGAAGAAGATCAAGTGGAGGTTGTACCCTTTGGGATCGAGCAGATCTCGGACCTTCTCGTTGTAGATCTCCATGTAGGACACCTCAACAGTAAAGCTCTCCTCCTCCCGCTGTTCCTTCTGGGTTCGTTCAAACAAAGCACTGCACAGCCGGGGAATCAGACCTGGCTGGTCCACTGAACCCATCATGGTGTATGACTTTCCTGAACCTGGTAACAATACACACAGACAACGTCAGTTAGAACAAGTCATCTGAAAAGTGAAAATGGCATCTTTGTGACAGCTGATGTACAACTTCCAGCACCACAAGTCAGTCACACTGTTTTGTAACTACAAAACAATCTCATATGGCCACTTCATTATGCAAAAACAGCTCTGCCATAAATTCTACAAATTCTACATTCTAAAGTTTGTAACGTGCAATTAGTCCTGACATTGACAGCGGATTCTATTATGTTTATTACTGCATAATTAAAAGTGATGTTACACTGGACCGCATCATATTGATTATATGGATTTTTTTATTCTTCCCATTGACATACATGAGGAGGGCAGAATATTAGAAAGATCTCTGAATAGTGAATACAATGCAGTCCCCATCAATATCTATGACCTCACTGTTAGGACTTATCATTAAATGAACACCTCTATTACAGTGTCAAAAAAACTGTGACATCACAGACAAACTAAAAGTAGCCTTCATGGCAGAACGGTTGTAATGGATCGCATTAGACTGCAGCTGCTGGTGTGCCTGATAAAGTGTCCACTGACTGTATAACTCAGTTGTGAATTTTGTGCAGATTTATCAGCTCTGACGTGTCTGTTGAAAGATTTGTAGTTTTGACATTATGTGTGAGATTATCAGCCCTGTTTTTTTCAGTCATCAGCTTTAGCAACACTGTGCAGGCCTATTACGTCTCTAAACACGTGCTTTCGGTTGAAAACTACATTTGAGCTTTGCTCTTTTGTTCATGCTGGGGAAAAAAGAGGCTGCCCAACCGTCCTACCACAACACAGCCACACTGACACTCCTCTCTTAAATATTATACAAAAAGATTTAGAGCACTATGCTGATGAGGGCAAAGAGGAATTGTTTATATAGTGTCCAACTCCTGTAGCTACAACCCCGTTTCCAAAAAAGCCGGGACACTGTGTAAAACATAAATAAAACAGAACGTGTTAATTTGCTCATCCTTTTTTTGACATGTACTCAGAAACAGAACAAAACCACTATATCTAATGCTTGTCTCATCAACTCCATTGGTTTTGGAAATATCTGCTCATCCTGAATTTGATGCAGCAGCACAGTTCAAAAAAGTTTGGACAGGAGCAACAAAGAGTGAAAGAGGTGTCTCATGGTGAATTACCAGTTTGTCCATAGGCAAAGATACAGGCATTGTAGCCCTGGAAGGCGTTCTGGAGAAGACTTTCCCCAAGGCACTGGAAGACCACCTCCTGACCTGGACACAGACACACACACAGAATTTTATTCAATACAACAGTGACTATGCAGTATTTTTAAACTGAAACACTTGAAAAGCTTCTTAGTGACAAACACAATAAAACTGTTAATAATGTGAACAGGATCTGCTGAACAAACTAACCTGCAAATTTCTCTTTATCTGTCTCATCCATGGACCAGAAGCAGTAATCATAGGCAAAGACCTGGCAGGTGAAAACAGTAGTACAAAAGACATGAACAACACAGGTCTATGGCTGATTGTTACACAGCAAAGTTAACAGTTAATAACAATTTCACATTTCAATTTCCATTTGTCTTTTTGTTCCATCTGTATCTTCTTGAAAGATACTGATACACAGTAAAGCAAGCCGTGGGGGCACAAATATATTCAAAAGTTTCCTTGCAACAAGTATTCCTGGGAGTTTTTAAACAGGGCTCATATGGCATAAACAGTTGTACAGACATTACTGTGTATCAGTGCTTGTGCAGTTGCACACAGTTCCCAAACGCAGTCAAAAACATACAGGAGCTTCTTTGTTAAACACAGAGATGATTCATAACCATGGAATTAGCTCAGCATTTAAAATGTCAGTGTAGGTTTGTGTGTGTGGTGTTACCTTAGATTGATTCCTGATGATGTTGCGAGGGTCAGGGTCCACAGCAGCATGTGGAGAGATAGGAAGATGACATTTAGTGCACATGTTAGACAGGCTGCTTGTATGTTAAGCCTTTCAGAGCAGGCTGCTGGGAAGTTTGTGTCTGGAACAAATGAAATCTGAAGCATCAGAGAATGGAAACAGTTTATTCAATGATCTGTCTATCAGTGTTTTTACTATTATCATGCATCTCTATAAGTAGAAAAGGAGTCAGAAAGAGAAATAAAAACAAGGGTGAATGGAGACAGAAGAACAAAGGCACAGCTAGAGCCACTGGCCTCAGGCTTTCCTTATTTTCACAGGTCACTTTAGTCCACATTTGGTTCAAAATCAGCCTTGTGTGTAGCTTGTTCACATCTTGTGCATTTGTCACATGTCAAACCAACTTCACAGAGGATTTGGTATGGGTGTGTGTCATGCATTCATCCCTGAGGGCTCGAGGAAACATGAAAAATCTCTGGGACTGGGGGGAATTGCTGTGCCTGTGTGTGGGCATGTGTGAGTGGTGGAGGGGGCTGGTACTGAAGTTGGCAGAGGGTTGAGGTTGTGTGTGGCAGAATCAGATGGTGGGGTAACAGGGTTACTGGGTCGAGGTCACACTCAGAAATGAAAAGGGACAAATGGGGGGAAAAAAAGCTTCCAAAAGCTTAAAAAAAAAAAGTTTGACATTTAAATAGGGAGGGGGATTGTCCCAAATATCTGCTCCATCTTTTACAGAAAAAACCAGGAGACACATGTGCAAACAGGCGCATACACTACAAACACGAACCCACACACAAACACGTAAGAGTTCTGAGCATTTGGCCATCAGCCATGTCCTTTAAAACCGCGCACGGACAGTCACTCCATCTGGATATGGCTGCATATGTCAGAGCATCCAGACCAAAGATAAACTCTTCTCTAACATCTTCTACAGAAAAATATACTTCAAATAAATCACAAGAACACTTCAAAAAAAACTGGAGGTACACCAGTACAAGTTTTCACTGTGGTACACCTGGTCTGCTGGCCAGAATGGTTAAAGCACAAAAGCTTATAAATGTAAGTTGCTGTAAGAGCTGTGCTCAGTGAGGCAGGTGTGCTGACTGTCGGAGAGCTCAGGAGTCGCTAGAAGCTAAAGCTTCTCAAGAACCACACAGGGTCTCTGAGTTTTAGGTACAGAGATGAATGTTATGTTCCCTGAAGTTAGCCACAGGCCTGGAGTTGTAAAGGAGGCTCCCCCATGACCACAGTCTGCAGGCTGAAGCAGGCAGCACTGTGATATTGATTTTAGGTTATATTACTCCAGCCCTAGTTGATGGTGAAAATGTGCTGTTTTCTAGCTTTAATAGTGTAACTGTCTGGGCATTTCATCATTTTAATGCCATTCGATACAGTATTTGCTTTTGACCTACTGTTGGAAGCTGCAGCAGCACAGATCTTGCTATTACAGATCACACTGATCAGATCCAAAACATCAGAAGTGCTAAATACCAGGCTGGCAGTTGTTCAGTGGTCATCAAATTATTCTACTGCCAAGCTCAGCATCAATCTGCTTTTGAATGCAGCATTTGTTTGAACCTACTTTATTGACAGTGTAAGATGGGTGGATGTTATTATACGAGACTACCATCATATATTTTATGATAATCATCACGGTAGGATCCATAAACTATATATCACCTGTGCAGTACTTTTAAATCTAGGCTGGAGAAGAGTAGGCTGCCACTCTGTAAAAGATCTGTAGGACACAGTAAGAACATGAAGCTGATAGGAAAAAACACAATTCACTTCTGCTAATATGTCATGTCCATTTCCAGTAAAATCTCAATAAAACTCACTGACCTGCTTTCTTGTGATTGTGAAGTGACAATTGTCATTAGGGTATTAACGTCAACCATGTGGTAGGCCCTTTAATCAAAAAGGCTTACTGCAATATGACAACATTAGGACCGGCGTTCCCCGAGGGCACAGAGTCCGAAAAACTGGCAGCCTTGTTCTTCCCATTAACTCGTACAACACATGCAGTGCTCGCATGAATTTCTGTCATTTATGAAATAACCTCCTGTCAGGTGTTTCTATAACAACACTTTCTCCACAGTCTAAAAAGTTCTCTTGTGCCTCTTGTGTTGTGTTCTTCTCACTACAGGGGACTATTCATCTTCCTCCTCCATCTGTGCAGTGCTTGCTCCACCCACAGGGTGAGGGCTGCTGTCAGTCAGAGAGTTGCGTCAAGTTAGATGATGAGGCCAGAGGTAAGAGACTGCTAGTGGTTTATATACACACACACACGCACGCACGCACGCACGCACGCACGCAAACACACTTCTGTCCTTATGAGGACCCTCAACTACGTCCATTCTGTTTCTCAGTAATGCTTACCATCAACGCTCAATGCCTGACCTGACACCATATCTAACCTTGACCCTAAGCTACATCACAAAAATCAACATAAATATCAATCTAAATATCTCAAACTTGCCACTTCTAAAGTTAGAACACACATGCGCGCACGCACGCACGCACGCACGCACACACACACACACACACACACACACACACACACACACACACACACACACACACACACACCTGTTTCCTTTTACCCATGCACATTCTTTATAAACCGCCAAAGCTACAGTTCTTGCACAAACCAGCCAGCGTGCAGTCCAATCTGTAACACTTCATATTTCACTGGCGTTCCACTGCTGACGTGCTGCATTCACAGAGCAATAACATGCATGCATGAGTAATTCCTATCTGGAGGCATATTGATTCCAGTAGCTCTTCAAACCAGGATACAATTAGGACCTCGTCTACACAGTGTTGGAAGTGTTCACTCTCTGACTGTTAAGAACAAATGTGTTCAAAGCATCTTATTCTTTAACAATAAAAGAAAGGACATAACAGGATGTTACTGTAATATTCTATTAACCTAAATCTTCACAGATGGGCTGTTTGAAGTTAAACCTGGTCAAGCTGGAATGCCTATCCCTAACGGACATGTATGGGAATCCTTCATTCCCCAATATTTTTGTATCTCTGAATGCTCCTCTCAGGGGGTTTTAGAGCATCTTACATGCCTACGATCTCCCCACAGTCATATCTCTGAAGACTAGGGGGGAAAGCTGCGTGGCAGGTTTTGACGTACGTAGTGATGACAGCTGTCATGGTTGCTTCAAAGACTGTAGGCGAGAAGGGTCACCAATGTCTTGTGCTCAAACGCATATTAGCAAACCTAGGGGCCCCCCTGACCAATGAGAGGGGAGAATGAGGCAGTCAGGAGAGCTATGAACCCGCCTCCCTCGGTCCTCGAACACTTCTATTCGTCCCTCCTCCCTTCAGCATGCTCCTCCACTCTGATCACCGTCATTTAAAAAATAACTTAATGCATGGTTGCTCCCCCACCCCACCCCCCACGCCTCCTCTCTTTCTCTACTGTTCTTGTGTTTTTTTTTTCCTCTTTGGGACTGTACCATCCATGGCTGTGTAGGGACGAGGGATGGAGGATGGAAAAGAGGCTGAAGGTAGCCAGGGGGGTTAGGAAGGAAAGAGGCTGGGCCTGAGACTGGAATGTTAAGCTGAAGCAGAAACGGCATCAGTGTAACACAGTGCGTACTGATGGCACATGACAATAGCACATGTAACAGGCTAGTTCCTGGGTTCAGGACATACTGAATAACACTGTATAGGACAATAGTCCCCCACATACTGTGAGAATGATTATGCGGTAGACAGCCTCAGCATATCATCCTACATACACAAACTGTATGTTTGGGGGACATAAAGTGGACTATACCAATCACTGTTCAGCTCCTCTCACTTTACAAATATGCACTGAGTTGACTGGACAATGTTTACAGTACATGTGGTCTAGCAGCCCACTGATGTTAAAAAACATTCATTGCTATGTCATGGAGGCCATGTTACACCATCCAGTCTGAGGCTGGTTGCATTCATTCTGCCTGAGGGGATTTGCTCTGGCAGACAGTGATTTTTACTTGCATTTGTATCACTTAAATACATGGTATGTATAGCTGCTGCTTTAAGACATATTTTTTGCATTTTTTTATATCAAGTCGATATGGCCTAAAACTCAGAACAACCAAACTCAGGCAGCGCAAATTTCTTTCTTTTTTCTGCTACAATAATAATAATAATAATTGTAATAATAATAA
>JBBMOE010000001.1:25020803-25058625 GCA_037975065.1 Chaetodon trifasciatus | reverse complement strand
AATAATAATAATAATAATAATAATAATAATAATAATATGGGTTTGCCTGCTAGTATCAAGGATTTAGCCATGAAAACAAACTGTAAACAGTAAGATAACATTACATGGTCCACATACAGTATATTTATCTATTAATAATTCCTTCACATTGATTTTGGCAGTGACAAGCTCATCAAAAGCAGAGCTTGCAAGAACCAAAATCGATGCACGTCTTGACATGAAGCCCTTGCATCAAATTTCCGTTCACTTCACTTTCTACCCATGCAATGTACATGAACTTGACCTCTGGACAGTTTTGATTTTTCATGCTAGCTTTCATGCTCTTCACTGAAATGTAAATATAAAAGCAAAGTTGACCTAGAAAATATAAACAGTTCACTTGATTAATATTTATCACCTTGTGACAGTGAACCAGTCCAAATGTAATAAGACATTTTCTAGATATGACACCAATTAAAGGTTAGGCATTTCTGACAGTGGCTGAGAAGAGCACAACAAACCATCTCCTCTTTTTAAGATACTAAATTGGCATGCATTGGGATAACATTCAGACTTCAGCCAGGCCCTGACTCTAGATGTTCAGGCCTGAGCCGTGCAGCACACCATGACTGTCTCAGAGTCAGGGTTCAGCCTCACCAGCAGGAAAATCTGCATAGTTGGACACTGCTGTCTGACTAACCATGGTTGGAAAGGCACTCTACATTTGCAGTGGTGACTATGGTAGCCTCCACATATTTGAGAAGAACCAGTGCACTCTGTCTGCTCTCATCCTTTGCTCTGGAGCTACAACACACAAAAAGAAAGGTCAAGTTACCTTTTCCTCTTAACCCTTTTCTGTCTTGAGCTCAGGCTTAATGCTCACTCTTACCTCCTTCACATTTACATGGTCAGGGATTGTGGTTATGTTTTAGCTCAGTAACTCCTCACCCAACCTAGACAACTCAGATAACGCTCATGGGAATGTATTTATGGGAAAGTCCAACAGGCTGCTGACCAGCAATCATTTTAAGAGTCATTTTGCTTATATTTGCTCCTATGACCTGTGAGTGCAATGTTGTCTGGCACCTGACAGCAGTCTCACGTATGAACATACCACATACTGTTCCAAGCATATCCTGCAATCTTTTTAGCCAGATTTCATAAAGTATTGTTAACTAACTAACTCTAACTCTAGCTAACTCTGGCGCATTGAGTGTCCAAAGCTGTACCTGAGCATGACCAAATGGTTTGGACTTCACCATGCTTGGGTCAAGTTGCTGACCTCCACACAGCTTAAGACAAAATCAGGAAAGCAGTCAAAATGAGGAGAAAATGAGCCACTGTGGCCTGTGGATGAAAGACATGCTGTTGCTTTAATTCCTGAGCTCATCATTACCTTAGTGGGCTGTTAAAAACTCCCACCATCATAGACTGGTCTGTTTAAGCACTTGGTCTTACTCTGCACACAAATACCATCTTTCCATATTGACAAATATACAGCAGACCCACATGTACACACAAAAAGTCCAACATCATTCCAACATACGGGGCCACGCAGCCTCTTTTGTGTATCGCCTTGGAAACTGAGCCGCTTGTGTTTGCCTCAGTGACATCTGACAGGAGACAGATCGTTGTCAGAGTGTGTCAACATCCAGATTCAGCAGTCCAATGCAAACAGCCTCAGGTTATCATGCAAACTGTAGTGTCTGACCACATGGCTGCAAGGAGGTGAGAAGTCTGCAATCAGATAGACTGGTACAGTGCCCTGGCCCTGCAGTCCAGACTCTGGGGGTTAGGACATCAGGGGAGCAGGTGCAAAAGCCAGTGCATCATAATATTAATGTCCCATTGATAATCCTCTATAAATAGTGCTTAAAGAAAAAGAAGTACTCAGACTTCATACAACAAGTCACCACTGCAAAGAGTCACTGAGAGTAGCAGCGCGAGGAACTTTCAGTAAATGTGGCCTGCCCAGTGTGTACTGCTGGTGGAAAAACTGAATCGGACAGATACATAGGCCGAAAAAAAAAACAACTGACAACTGAGAAGTTAAAAAAAAAAGAGGAAATGACCTTGAAGTGAGGTCCTTTCAAATTATTCATGGTAGAGAATTCAAAAATAGTCTGTGGGTGTTTCTGTGAGTTAAAGCACAGCATGTAACTTTATTTGTAAGCTGAAAGTTAAGACATTTCAGCACTTAAGCTGTAGAAAAGTTAAACTAGTTCACCATCAAAGTTATAAACACTCTTAACACTTTCGCTTGTGGAAGGAACTTTGTAATTAAAATTCACTGATTAATTCTTGTCTTGCAGCTCAGACCTTATTTTAAAGTAACAGCATGTGGTAGAAAGGCAGTGAGTAGGTCTACACACTGGATGGACAATGTCTATTGTATGCCAGGGTTGTTCAAGTCTCAGCATTTAACCAATCCTACGTGGCCTTGTCTTTTTTCAGGGATGGGCAGTCTTTTCCTGTCCATGCTTGAGCGAACAAGAGGTGAAGTTACGTGGGCATGAGAGCCATGACAGACATAAAACATATGTAAACCCAATATACAGAACATTAGGCTCTGGAGTTATGCTTGATCATGCAGGTCTTTCCATACTTCTGGTATCTGTTGATGCCTGCATTAGATTACATAAACCAATTAGGAAATTACCATAATCTACCAGGCTGGTCAATATTAAGTCTTGTCTGTTAAGTTAGTCTTCGATGTGTGAACACAGGAACACAAAAAAGAGGAAGGGAAAAATGGACGACGGCTTCCATTGAAATAAATGGGCACTACATAGTATGAAAGTCAAGGAACAGATGAGTTCTATGTATTAGCTGCAGAACATGCAGCCTGAGTCATAATCTAGAAGTAACGCAGTTTGTCTGAGTGGATTCACTAACCAGGAGTCAGCTTTACAGAAAAGGCACTCAAGACTTGCAAATGAAAGTTCTACTTCCCAGTGAACCATTTTGTGGAAAGATATCAGATCAAGCCCACTGGCTTTCACAAATTACTTGGATGGAAAACTGTTTCTGAGAGACCGACAGAGAGAGAAAATCTTTCATTTATATTTAAACACAACTAATCCTTAGCTTTGGCAACAACCCCCACCAAAACACCGGTGAACACGTTTTTCATAAGTTTATGTCAGACTGCAGAGATCAGGAGTCTGCTGCTGAAGATGACAAATAAAAACATTTCACTGCATCATAACAGCAAACCTGCTTTAAAACAGGAACACACACGGGCTTCCTCCACATCACTTCTCCACATCTTCCTAAGGCTTATTTGTATACAGGGTCCACAAGGTTTTTGCACTGTCAAAACCAAAAGCTGTAATGTAGCCCTGTAGCGGTTAAAAAAAAAAAAAAACACTTGAAATGGAGGCTGGATCAGATCCTGGAAGTGGGGCAGGATGTGTTCGTAATCTAGGAAATGAAGATCATTTGAAGCTACAGTAGAGTGCAAGAATTACCAAAAATGAGAGTGTATTTAAAATATTAGACAACACTGACAAATGGCTGATGGCAACAGATCATGATAGAAAACATAGTACATGTAACATGATGGACTGAGTAGCATCTATGTAGGAGTGAACATTTACCAACTGTCTTTTTCTTCCAATCCTTATAGTTCCTCTAAAACGTTATATATTGAATAACTTGTTTTCTGTGAGGAGATTGTTGTTTTCAAGACAAAGACTCTTTCACCTCCAATCACTACATTACAAGTTTTTTGGTTAAATGAGAAGAAAATCCTTGAAACACATTCAGTTTCATGTAGGCAGCTTCTATTGCAACATCTGAAGTTAGATAAGCCATAGAAGTTGGGAGTTTGGCTTCAGTCGAGACTCTCTTTCTCATCATCTTCTATGTCCTCCCAGTTTTAAACAAAGGGCATGCTGGTAACACAGTTAGCTAAGAAAAAGCCATGCAACTGCAATATCCTAATTTACTACATACTTCCTCTGAGCACCCACTCCAGTCTTTCTCAGCCATTTACAACTAAGTGAAATGCTGCGTAAAAGATAATCCTCCAATGTAAATACTATGCAAATTGAAAACAGAGAACAAACAAACAAAACCAAAATAGCATCTGCATGCTGAGGGCAGCAGTCAGTCAGTCAGCCCATCCTCCGGCTGCTTCCTCGCTCCTTTGTCACAGAGACACAGAGACAAACTACAGCTCTGCTCTTGTTTAGTCCTCCATAAAAGTCACCGGGGGAAGTTTATGGTCGACAGATGCTCGAGAAAATGAGGGCTTTTCCCCCTCTTCCATCGTCTCCTCACTCAAGGAAGGGGCTTCACGGTCACCGACAGCGACCCGGAGTTAACCTCCCCCTGTGTTGCCACGGAAACGGAAGAGCTGAGAAAAAGGGAGGAAGCCAGGGAGTGGGGAGTTACGACCCAACGGAGGGAGAGGAGAGAGGAGAGGAGTCTGTCTGTTCATGTATTTTGTCTCTGTCTGCTGCTGTCTTTCTTCCAGCCACACACACACACACACACTTTGCAATCACGCACTTCTGTTTCACCCAATGCAACCAACCAATGCCTCCTTCAGCGCAGAGATTGAGACATAAGTCAATGTTGCCCACGAACAACAGCTGGTTAACAGGATGGAAACAGAGTAAAAGCCAACAGAGGGAAACAAGTGACAAGTGGGTTGAAATCCACCTGCCTGTAGAAGACCCAACAGCTGGTCAGTCAGCTTCCTGCCAAAAACTACTTTATGATGACAAAGAAACATTCCAAACAAAATATCAGTCAGAGCATAGAAAGGGAGGATAGAAGTGGCACTGCTGTAAAATACATGACTCATTGATTTCATGTTAAGATTTTGTAAGTGCTTGATTTCACGATCAAGCACTTACAGCGTCCCTCATGGGCGGTTACGCACTGGGTTTATCCTCTCCTGCCCTTCATGTTCTAAGAAGTAAAGCAAATGTGCCCAGAAGAAGGCAGGGATCATCAAATGTGAGAGCAGACGTTTCACAAGCGCCTGAGTGCGAGGAGAAGGGCTGAAGCTGAAGCACAGGAAATCTGTGCAAGCAACAATATACCTGAGTGGAAGCACGCAGGGGCTTTTTGAGTATGACAGCAGGGTTTGACGGAAAGCATTACAACATATGAACGTGAAATCAAAGAGCCATGCTCTCAAATTGAGAGATCGTGCACTTGAATAAAGATGGGGAAAAAAACACACACAGAGAAAGTACAATAACTAACCGGCACCCATCTGTCCCTCTCACCTCACACAGTACACGTAACACGCTACAACCCTCCTGAACAAAAACAAGGGCAAATTTGCCAAACTTGTAAAAGCTGTAACCACATACATGCATGTATCCACACTTTCATGCATTCACACACACACACAACCTCACATGACAACACTTATGACCAACCTTTCCACCAAATCTTGTGCAAGTCTGTGGACCCATTTGGAAGTTATGCATCTTTCTGTGAGAGGACACTCCCGTTGCCATGCCCCTTTTTTTCGTTAACTGGCATGAACGTAGACACTCCTTCGCACACAAACTTCACCTTCCTGGCAAATTTCAGCCTCCTTGGGCAAAAAAAAGGTGTGCACCAAAGGAGGCTGAAATGTCTTGGGGAGCGAAGCTACTGACAAACATACAAACGTACCTGGAGTCTCCTTTGCCCAGGTTACCTCCAGCAGGATGGAGGATCGTCTGGTTCTTCACCATCTCCACAACACATTTCGTGTTTAATTCCTTTTCTGTGGATCAGACAGCACATGGTGTTACAACCAAAACATGCCTAAAATTCTCCTGGTTTCTATGTTATTACGCAATATTGTTTTGTATGTTCCTTTCTCATTTGCAGCTCTATTTCATGATAAAAAACAGCAGAAAATATCATGGAAACACAGATATCGTAGGATCGTCATCAAAAAAAATACAGAAATCTTTCCCCTACATTCTTCCCATGCTGGAAATTACAAGCCACCTCTTAAACTTTGACCCTTTTACCAGCCAACTTGATTCAAATGATTCAAAATGTTAGTGTCCTAATTCATTGACACAAACTTTTACCAGAATTGGTTTGATGGTTACATCTTAGTCTACTCTGCATTAGTGAGAGAGCAGAAGTTAAATAGCGGAATAGCACAAAAATTTCCTCTGGATCATCAAGTTCAAGCAACTGTGTTAGCAGGCCGTGAAACACCAACTCTGAAAATGACCTTTTACCTTGGAGTGAGTGTTCAATTAACTAATAAAACAGGACATGTCAACAGTCAGTTTCTCTTTCTCCCTCACACACACACACACACACACACACACACACACACACACACACACACACANACACACACACACACACACACACACACACACACACACACACACACACACACACACACAAAGTGTGTGTTTCCATCACTTTTTGGTACATTGCATAGCCTAAGATTAGTTTCTTGGAGACTGACCCTAACCATAATATTACCTGCCTCACCCCAACCTTGACCCAAGTCCTAAAATTCAATGATTTACATTACATGGATTTGCATTTTGTCCCCATAAGGAAGCCACATGCCCACAATGTGACTGTGTAAACTGATTTACGTCCCCACAACGTGAGTAATAGTTGCACAGGACTAAGGACCTCCCATTTTGGCCCTGACCTGTTTGTGTGTCATGATGCAACACTTGGCCTTCAGACCACCAACTGGCCATTTCCAGCTCAGCATAAGGAGTGGTCCTAATTCTTTGTCCACGCGGGTATTTATGTCAATCTACTTGATCAAGGTTGTAGTTTTGCCGACTACAATTTTGCTGTCCCTTCAGAAAAAAATTTACCTTCCAAATGCAATGAATGCATCTGTACAAAAATGTAAAAAGACAATATCTGTAAAACAGTAAATCAGATCAGTAAATATCTGATCTCTTTTGGATGAAACAGATAACTCATAATGTTCATGAGTTTAAAATGCTCCATGTTATGTGTGTTTTCCTTCTAAAAGAACTTTTGCTGTGAAAGTCACCAGTAAGAGCACTGGAAAATAACAACATGAACCGCACTAGGAATTCATGAGGCTGGTGAGTCTCTCCATTCATCTGTCTTGCCAATGAGACCTAATGATGGTTGCCTACACACACAGACTAGGTGCTGCCAGCATGCCCTGGGCATCCAGTTTCTGGCAGAACTGGTCATGCATTTAAAAAAAAAGGAAAGAAAAAAGAAGCATTTGACAATTGGTTAGCTGCAGAGCCAACTAATTTACCAGTAGCAGAATACCAGTGTTTTACTGGTGGCTGCTGGTGAATGCTTGGGCCACAGCCACTGAAAAACTTTGATTTTTATCAGCAAACTCCTGCAATTTATCACCGTATCCATTACACTTTGTTAGTGTGGAAAACAGCTAAAATAAAAATGTCTGGTTAAGGGTCACAAAATATTGCATAAACAGTCAAGACCATGTCAGTTACAGTGTTTGTTTTGAATGAAAACAGTCTGTATCTCAGCCTGCAGGCTGATCAACAGCACATGAACAGGTCACATCACCCCATGATTTTCTCTGCAATTAGAAGGGTTTTTGCAGCAGCAGCAACAAAAGATTAGGATGGTACTCAGGATCTTTTTCCCCCACCCCGTGTTGCTCCTGGCAGGGATATCCTCTTCTACTTTACCCCCTTCCACACAGAGGTCAGAGGTCTGAGCTAGAACAGCACTCCTTGCAAATTGGTGTTTGCTCAAGGACACTGCAGCAGAGAGGGGACTTGTTGATAACAAATAACGTCCTTCAACTGTAAGACCTAGTTCAAGCCTCCCATGTAAACAAACATCCACCCCGCTCAATTCCCCTTCAGAGGGAACCAGTAGTTTTCCAAAGCAGACCCTCTCCTGCAGGGGCTTACTGGGCATTGTATCACTGTGTTTACCATGACCAGACAGCTAGATTTTAATACACAATCAAGCTCCACTATACAGCAAGCATGCAAGGGATCTGAACTTCAGCAAATATGTCAGGACAGGAAACATTCAGTGGTTTCAATTCCTTTCTTCTACAAGAACTGTCGAAAGCAGCCTTACACAGCGTCGTCATTTTATGATATGCATATAATATGATATGCTTTTCTAACCAAAGCAAGACTACTCTGATGAAATGATGAGCACACGATGCATAACCAACTCGTCAGCAGAAGCTATTTTTCTTGATACAGAAACACTATATTTTAAACAACCAGTGTACTACTCACGCAGATTACAATGTGAAGGAGACAGAGCGATTTCAAATAAATGTTTCCTAAATGTGCGATGACTTCAACAGACAACAACTTATTGCTTGTATAACTGCTGTTGGGAAAAGCTCTGTATCCTTGCCAAACAGTACCTGTCCATATTTGTCCACTGTATTCCTGCCAAGAGTGCTTTCAACTCGTGAGTAGGTGGTCAGCAAGCTGTGTGTTTTACATACCCAATTATGAGCATGGTCTTGTTTTCCCAACATGAAAATGCAAGTGAACATTTTATCTGGCTGTGATGGCAGGTAGAACAAAGCATACACTTCAAGAGCACCTTTTTCTACAAGCAACTGCTCAGGGAGACTACATCGCCACAGTCAAAATCTACTATAATTTCCCTCCCTGAGATATAAAAAGGAATCCCAACCTGAGGAGAAGCTAGCTGTGCCTGTCCAGACCAGGAGCATTAGAGAATTGAGGCTAAGTTTTCTATTTAGAGAGCCTGCTGCTCCTGGCAGGAACACAGGGGTAGAGCCATGGAAACTTGGTGTCAAAGGTCAGAGGACCTGAATCACCCTCCAATTCTTCTGCTGTCAAGGACACCACAAAGCCCCCCCAAAAAAAAAGCAGGGTCAGCCAACAGAGACGGAGTGACAGAAAGACAGTGAGAGTGAAAGAAGCAGATAAAGTTAAACAGGGGAAGTGACACAGACAGAGAGGTCGAGGGAGAAAACTTTTTGTTCTGCCTTCTCTTCTTCTTCTTCTTCTGCTGCTGCTGCTGCTGCTGCTGCTGCCTACATTACCCATGTGTCCCTGATGCTGCAGCTGTACTTCCTGATTAGCTGAGGGGAAAGTGTGATGAGGTGTGGTTGGGAGGATAAATGTACCCATTGTTATCTGCCTCTCCTTGCTCCATAACCAGCTCCCACTTTCCACTGGCCGTCTCTCCAGTCCTTCCCTGGGCTACCGGTGCTGAGGTTTGGCTCAACATCAGGCAGGAAGCTGATTGGCCATGGTGCTGCTGTTGCTACGCCTGGCGTTGCTCTGTTCTTCGAAGGCCACAGCCATGGGAACATGGAGCATTACGCAACTTTAGCAAATATTCATTCAGCCTCACTCCCTTCCTGCCTTTGTCCAGGCAGGCAGCTACACCACCTCTCCTCCTCAACCTGGGATACACAGGGACAGCGGCCTCGAGGCCTAAGAAGCTCATTTCTGTGTCACACGCTTGTGTCATGGCACTGGCGGGGGACAGGTGAGTGTGGAAAGTGAATGTGTACCCATTTACCTCCCTCCCCCATCACTGCTATGTCCTGAAGTAACTGTCTGAGCTGTGTCTGAAATGAACAGCTCAAAGGTGTGAATGTGTGAAGGCCTGAATAAAAGTCATGTGGAGCTACAAAAGAGTATAGAGCAACATTATTTCTATGGGCTATTAAGACTGAGTTGACAAGTGATGGAAGATTTCTCTGTCCACTCACAGCTCATGTGGTTTCTGGAGTCTATCTGAAATCAAAGAAGTCTTACGTGAAGCCTGGTCGATATGGACAGAAGCTCTATTCTATTCAGACAGGGATCAGAAAGGCATGTTTGGAAACGTGGCACTGCTGCTTCCAAACCCATTCCCACAATTTGCCTGCTTGTTCCCTGTCACCAAAATCACGATTGCATTTTCTTGTTGACCAACAGCACACAGATGCAGAGATTTGTTTACAATGTTGACAAAATAAGTCTAGCATGTTTGAACTCACGCTACAGTGAAGCTGGACATATGTACAGCTACTAGTAATGCATGCTACTTCTCTTAGTTGGAGACAAATATGAATGACTGAGGGTCTCTTAATTACGCAGAGTTCATGATGACAGCAGGAAGTGGGCACGGGCATACTGGGAATTGGTCAGGAACACAGACCTCTGCCATGAGAAATGAATGAAATGTGGCCAGAGAAATGTATTTACAGTAAACCCCTGACTCAATCCAAACGTACCTGATCTGAAGTGGCTTTCCACCAGCACTAATCTGCATCCTCTCCCACCATTTCTCAGCATCTTCAGTCCATAATCACAACCCTGACAGTTAAATTACCCATCGTCAACTGACTCATGCTTGCTGTTCAAAAACAGAAATATGTGGGATTTTTGTGTGTCCAAAACAAATGTCTAACCTTGCAGAGAGCCATCACTGAAAAACATCATTCTGACTGCTGGCAAATATCTCCTTATGGGAACAGTGTGGCAATCTACTGTTTTGGTCTTGTGACTGATTTCTCCAGCTCAGCGTAAGGAGAGAAAGGGATACACGTGATTCATTCTGCAACTTGTCAGTCAATCGCTCTGCCTCAGTGGCTCCCTTCCTCCTCCTCCTTTCATGGAACACATGGTCTCCCATGGCAAAAACACAACTTGGCAATTGACCAGGAAATGTCATCTGTGCCTCCCTGCATGCTGTACTGAACATTTGCTATATAATTGCTGGAGGATTTGCACGCAAATTTGTGCAACACTGTGCCTTTGTTTGCCAGGCTTTTCTAAAACTGGAGACGAGGATGTAACAATGTGTAGACATGTTGCTGCACAGGGAAGACTGCTGAACAAAAGATTCATGCCTGTTGGCCTGAGGTTAGCGAGGCACCGCTGACAGGAGTGAGAGCAAAGCCTCCGTTCAGAAAAGACATCATGACTGTACAACTCAATTTCTAGTATATGATACTTAATGACAGAGTACACTCAACATCAAGGAGAAAGCTCTCTGACATCCTGCTGCTGTTCATACTAAAAAGGTATGAGTAAGTCAGAATTGGCTAACTGCTGAAGGTTGCTTCAAACAAATCAGGGGCAGCATGTCACCAGAGTAACTACTGACCGCTGCTCACTTAATTCTTTGCTTTAGTGTCTTTGGCTGTTGTTACCAGCTGTCATTAGCTTGTTAGGTCAGTTAGCCATACAGCTAGTGGCCCTATTAGCTCACCGAGTCTGCCCAGACTGAAAGTTTGGAGCACCAAGGGATTGTTGGTGCTTTCACTGCGAGCAAGGGAACTGGGCTCAGCAGCCTCCCGATGAATAGGGCTGGGACCAAACACAGCTTCTGAGACAGAAGGAGGCCAGTTTGATGACAGGGAAAACAGTGCTGAGGTGATCAGCAGCACTGACCAGGACTCTGGACACGGCAGGCTGGGACAAGAGAGCCGTGAACCCGGAGAGGAGTGAGAGGAAGGGTGGTCGTAACCACAGTGGAAAAGCAGCATCGAGAGCTGGAATATTTTCACATCTAACCTGAAGAACCAAACCAGAGTTGATGATTGCTGTAACAGTGGAAAGACAAACCAAGATGGTTTTGGTGAGTTTTATATTCTCTCTGTCCAGGTTGAATGAAGTGGGTTTTACAATGAGTTGAGCTGGCAATCAAGCTCGTCTTCGTTCAGTAAAAGACAGAACCTTGAATTTAGGAGGTTGTGCTTTTCTGTTTCATAAGAATATTTCCTTTCTTGACATTTTAACTGAGTTTATTTTGCTCATTTATTTGACTAAAACAGCTGTGAGATCTTGTAAGACATAGCAACCTTGCATTCATCTCCCAGCTGAAACTACGAGGGGCTTAACTATCAGACTATATGGTCACATCTTACACATTGTACCTTTAAGTCACATCAGCCCATAGCTATAATGTTTAACTAGTGAACTGCCCTGCTGTTGCAGCAAGTCATGGATGAAGTCAAGCAGCTATTGGCATCTGCATCAGCCAGCGAAGAGGACAAAGCGTCTAGACTTTCTAACAGCAGATCTCACACAGCAGCTCGGCTTTAAATCGAGCTGGATGGCAGGCAGCCATGAGGAAAGCCCGATGGCAGCACTGTACAAACATGTGCCATCCAGACGAGCCAGACTACTGCTTTCTTTAATCTGCAGGAGCTCATTTCTCTAATGGGTGGTGATTTCTGACTGGCATCCCATTCCCAGAAAATTAAACAGGGTGCTCTTGAGTCATATAAGCTTGTGATCGCCTATGACCAATAGTGTTAATTTTGTGTGTACTTATCATCAGATATTCACTCCATGTGTAACATTGCCTCAGTGTATCCATCATGTAACCTGGAATTTAGACAATGTGGACAGCTGTAGTCTCCGTGTGCCATCTGAATTTGAAAGTTAGTGTGTCAGTAACAATCCGACTCTGAGCAGACTGAAGCCCTCTCACCTCTCCTGTTCATGGGCCGTACACGAACAGCCACCTTGACATTGGCGTCGTCCAAGTTGGACTCCCCCATGCTGACTCCTTACTCAGGGAGGGGAGGTAGCGCTGATCCAAAATAAATCAGCTCTTCAGTTAAACAAGCATCCAAAAGCCTGGAAATGTTGCGCTAGCCGGATGTCGGCCAGCTAGCTGCGCTCAGCTCCATAGACCAGGCATGTCCACGGAAAAACAAAAAGCCTGGGCAAAATTCCCCAGGAAGCCTGCCGCCGCCGCTGCTTATCTTCTTCTTCTGCTCATATTCCAGGAGAATGTAAATCCACAGAGGCGTGGAGGCTGGAAGGGAAAGATGAAATGTAAATTAAGGAAGGCATTACAGCAGCTGGTGGATGTGACTGAGCAAACATATGCTATCTGCAAGGCAAAAAAATGGGCTAGCGAGCTAATTTGCCAGGCAAACTGAAGGGCAGCAGCGGCAGAGAAGAGGCAAGTTCTGGCCATGCCCTATCATTTGACTACATAACACCTCCAGACACTACCCAGCCTTCGAGCTACATACCTTGGTGGATTCATCCCAGGGGTAACACCACTAACCTTCACTTACAACCGAGAGAGATCTCCAAAGAAACCGCCTGGCGATGATCTACAGCTTCCCAACAGAATCCACCATGTCCCCTCTGTGTCGAGCTACACGCAGCTAGCAGCATCCGCCCTTCCGCCTAAGTATTGCCTCTTCAAATTAAAAGTGCATCGGTTAAACTGGTCTGTCAAAGTCAGAAGTTGCACTGGAAGATACATTGCTGGGTAACTTTTAATATGAGACGACGCTTTGTTATGTTACGTAACTTTACGGCTATAACAAAGACACATTTAACGCCAATCCTGTCGCTTTTACTGTTCCGTGCCGCTAACGGTACTCAACCCACCGAAGACGCGTGACACCGGGGCCGATATCAGTGTCAAACGCCAACAAAGTAGTGCGGGTCACGCACCGTTCACACTTAAATCTATTTTTAATGTACCGTCAAATGGGAGAGCAGGTCAGAGACGCTAAAAATTACCTCTAGTTACAGCTAGCGTTAGCTAAACTTATTATCGCACACAGCTGTGTCGTCTCATCTGTCCAACCACAAAAACGTGCACGTTAGTGAACATAGAGCGAGCGGATAAGACCAAATACTAACTTTTCAGTCGAAAACACTAAAATTTTTCGTTTAATTTTGTGACATTAATTGTGAGCATGCTTACATCACGTTTACAGTGAAAACTTTAGTCCTCACTCTGCTGTTGCTGCAGTTTCCACAGGGGGTAACTTACATCATAAACTTAGACCAGCCGGGTGTTAACGCCAGGTTAGCAAATGAAAGTGCCGGTCAGGCTCGGTTAGTCAGAAGTCCATTTATATTTTTTACACGCTACCAACAAGAAACAGAGTAACTGATAGCTCACGCTTCTGTACTTTTGGGTTTAGAAAGAGAAAAAAGGTGTTTGTTACCAGATATGTGGAGGACCCCAGTTAGTCACGCGACACTTCCGCTGTCCACTGTCAAACTGAACACAATAAACGTCACACTTCTCTCTTTAGTTTTCAAAATAAATCCTGATAATTCACTTTAATTCAGTCACGTCACGACACTCCGTTCAATCCAGTCACATTCAGTCAGTTCAGTTTAAGGCCATTGCATTCCAACTCATAGACATCCACAGTTGAAAACACATTAAAACACGGGACCTTTAACACTGCAGTAGCCTACAACAAAACACAACAGAAAGTACTGAAATAAAATCTACCAGCTACATTACAAAACAAACTCTGCTAAAATTGAACAATTGCAACTATTCAGAGCAATTATACTTCAAAATATGAATTTTTCCATAAATTGCATTTTTTTTGCAATACTCTGAAAAAGTATCTACAATTTTACCTTCTGTCAAGCCAGCTTATAAAAGAGTCAGCTGCAATGATTTGTTTACACACTTGACATCTGCTTGTCAAACACTAAAGTGCGCAAACTGAATAATGCTGAAAGTCCCAAAGGAAGCAAATTATGCTCAGTTTTCGCAGAAATTTGTACAAATGTTTACAGAAACTTGCGAAAGACATAACGCCATTTGATGTAAAACCCAAAACAGAGGGAACTTAAGTTTGGAAATGTATTCCGTTTGTATCTGTTAACAATGAATTCATGATTTATTGAATCAATAAATTCATCATTATTATCTGTGATGATATCCTGTACTTTGGTGATGGATCGATTCATGCATATTTGTATTGACATAGGTTAAATATGGTACTTTGTACTTATGGTACAAATTTGATAATACTAAATCTGTTGTAATTTCGATTCACTTTAAAATAAGCTTTTCTTTTGAAAAAACACTTACCGGAAAAGACACAGCCTTCACTGAAACAAAGGATTGATGTCAAATTATTTGCGGCTGTGGAAGGTGCCTGACACTTGCTGGACACTGGAGGAACTGCATGACAACGTTATCATACAAGTACTACAAAATTGCCCTAACTGATACTTTATTACTACTTGTATAATTATATTGTCATAATATCATGTAACAACATAGTATGAGGCATTATTTTGCCTAATATTTAATTGAAAGACAGCTCTTCCTGTTTCAGTTGTTGCTTAAGCCTCACCTGCTCCAGATGATCTACTCCCACTCAGGATGAGGAAGAGTCTGGATGTGAAGCTGGCTGGAGGTGGTTACATTAAGTTTGAAAAAGGACAAAAAGGATGATGAGGACCTAAAAAACTTTTTTTTTTTTTTAAAGTAATTTCTGCACATAATTATAAATTACTAAAACACTTATTTTGCTCGGTATTTCAGTCTGGTTTAAAGTGAAAGCCGGTAAATGGTGTGAAAATCAACCCCATTTACTGGCCGTTGATGGGGTCTGAACGGGAGAGAGAGAGATTGATACCAGTAGAGGGCGCTCTGCTGCAATATGTGGCAGCTGTCATTTTGCTTTGCACTGGGTGGCTCCGAGTATAAATGTACAGAGTATTGGTAAAAATTGAGGAAATGAAAGTTGTAGAAAAGTAAAAACATACTTCAAATGTGAAACAGTAAGCTGGCTCGTGGGATTTCAGTACTTATGCATTTATCAAGAATACACAGTCCTTGATAGACAAACACTGGGATCTATACTGTATATTCATGCATGATTTCGAGAATATGTCTTAAAGTCAGGTATTGTTGAAACTATAGGCTATTGTAATTTGATATTAAGGATGAAGTCTGCAGCCGTGCTAATCGAAATTCTTTAAATTGTGGTGTATAAAGAGCGTAGACTGAAACTGCATTCATGAGACATATGAGATATAATTCACACAGTCTGGCTACTCAGATGTGATCCTTATTAACATATACAGTCCAACATTTCCAAGATTATCCCCATGAAGTTGCTGTCAAACATATTACAAATTTAAAGGAATTGTTTGACATTTTGGGAAATATATTTGCTTTCCTCCAGAGAGTTAGATAAGCAGACTGGTAGCACTCATGTCTGTGTGCTTAATATGCAGATGGGGCTGTAGATGTTAGCTTAGCATAAAGGCTGGAAATGAGCAATACAGCTTGCCTGTTCTGTCTGTCTGGACATCTGACATATGTATGGTGCATCCACTGCTGTGTCCATGTGAGTAGCTCCTCATTAGCAGCCTACACAGGCTATTAATCATAGGGTGACAGGGTTACAGATAAATACAACAAGTTAAGTTTTCATTGTTCCAGTTCATGTGATATATTTGCTATTGACTGATACAGCATGGACACAAGACACTTCCTGACAAGTCCAAGCCAGAGCCTTGCTTGAGTACTCATTTAAAGTACAGACTAGTGCACAGTGGAGTCTGGGATACTGTGGCCTATAAAAGAGATGGTAGCTGCATCCTCCAAAATCTTGCAAAGGAACATTTGGTGGAGCCTTTGTAATGGCCCAAGGCTTGTCTCTTCATTATGATGTATCTGTTCTATGCATGCATCGCACCACCCAGCCCCTGAAACTGATGGGGAACAAGTGGACAGGCAGGAGGTGGGATCAGGTGACTGGCAGAGTGGAAACACTTGCTGAGGGCGATTACTGGACAGTTGATGGCAATCCCCATCGCCATCTGATGTTTCAGTATGTGAAAAGTCAAATGGATTTCAGTGAGACTGGTTCATCAAGGCTGAGTCTGTCATAATTTCATGTGTAATGTCAGACGAGGTAAAATATTGAATGTTTAAGAACTTCTTCATGAAAGTTTCCCCTCTGGAATTTCTTAGTATTTATGATGCTCAATTAACAGGCTTGCTTAAGGGCAAGGGCATTTCATTGTCAGTCCTCTGCATGGGGCCTCTCACCTGATGTAAAGTGCTACATAACTACTGAGAGGAAGTGAATAAGAGGACGTCCATCCTTTACAGAAAGGCACCACTCCTCTTATGTGGAGGAGAACAGGAAATAGCAGGTTTAAACAGGAGTCGGGGGCAGAAGAAGGTTACCACAGCTGTCACCATGACACATTGTAAGTGACTGCATGGGTAAAAAAAAAAAAAAAAAAAAAAAAAAAAAATCAAGTTATGTCCCACAGCTCTGTTTACTTTCTTTCAAGCTGGTTAATTTAAAGTAAATGTTTGCACCACACAACCTGAAGGAAACCTGGAGGGTTGAGAGTGATTAAGACTCCCAGGGGGTTTTCCTAAGCAAAGGGCAGGGGCTTTGAAGAATATTAACAACACTCCCACTGTTTCCATTATTCAATTTCAATCAGCATCTTCCACTCTGGGTAATGACAAATTAGCCTCTCGCTATCTCCCTCACACAGACACATACAGTTAACACATATCAAAGAGAGGTCAGAGGTCATCAGGGAGAAGTACCCAGGAAGGAAACCTGTGGAACAGTTACAGTAAAGAGAAACTGCACCCTCAAATTCTGCTAGAACGCCTTCTTCCAGCACATTTTAGAGCTTTTTACAATTGTTTGCACACTAAAATTGGAACTTGACATCGCAGTAAAAAACGCTGCATTAAGAATAGTGCTTGTCACTGATTGGCCGTAGGAAGTAAAACATCATTTTCTGTGACAACATTGTAGTTAGTTTGGTCTTTATCTCAGAGTACTTAAGGTGAACCTTACATCTCTGTGGTGCAACCAGACATGGACACGGCTTTGGTATTGAACTACTTTCAACATATCGTTTAGTGTGGACTTTGTATCCCAACTTAACAGTGAATTCACATACAGCTGGTGAAATGGGTGGCCATAGATGCCCCCTCCTGTTTTGGAGGGCAATGGTGAAGCCATGGACCATGGATATGTGCAAGAAAGTGTTATACTGTTAATATACCATCACATCAGCACTCCATAGATACATTACAGTACTATAATCCAGTGTATTGTGCTTCACCATATTGACTGCTCTAGTCTATTTCTCATATTGACTTGTCTGTTTCAGAGACTGCTGGAGCTGGATGCTGCTGCCATTCATGACTTTTATATTTCAGCATTGATGGGTCAGGCTTTAACATACCAAAACAGACGCCAATGGGGGCCACTGTGCTATTGTAAATGTGGACAGTGTGGAGGGAATATCACCATGTGCTCAACTGTGAACCAGCAAGGCGTCCTCCGTCACCATGCCTGCTTTGGTCCCTACAACACTGCCTCTCTCATCATATTCCTGGACACCCTACGTGGCATCTCCATTGCAAGTGAGCAGAGGGGTAGACCAGAGCAGCTCAGGTACTGTATGTTGTCATCTGGGATAACGTGACGTTCCACCATTTGAAAGCTGTACCAAAAATGCTAACACAGTTATGCAACCTATCAAGTAAAATAGCATGATCGATGGTGCCAAACAGAGCAGTCAAATTGTGTAGGATGAGAATGAAGTATTCAACTTTGTCTGCATGCATAAGAATATCATTGGTTACTCTCAGTGAAACAGTCAGCAGTACTGTACTTGTGACAAGAGCAAAATTTGTTAGAGATTTTATGACCCTCAACCAACTTCAGGAGTTAGTCAGTGACAGGTTTTTCAAGGATTTGGGATAAAAATGGTAGCTTGGATATTGGTCCGTAATTCTCGAATTGGGCTGGCTTTATAAGGATCTGCAGGGAGAGAAGTATAAATTCAGAGTGTAAAGTAGGATGACTGAATGGTGTGGATTGGAAAACAGTGGAAAATTGGACCTCAGGCCATTGATTTTCCAGACTAGAAAAGTAGCTGGAAAATGTGGCTGCAGACTGCTCATAAAAGATGTGAGAGTGGATTGTATGTTTATGTGTTATTGCAGTAGGTAGTAAAGGTGCATCAAAGATAACACATTTGTGGTTAGAGACAACGTCAATATTATTCAGGGAATTGAGAGACATGCCCAGAGTAAGTCAAGGGGTGTGTCTGTGGTTATGTGTGGGGCCAGAGACATGTTGCACAGGGTTAGGAGATTGAGAAATGTTTTTTAAAAAAATCTGTGGTTCCACTCGGAGGGAGCACTCCTCAGGTTTAGGACAGGTCTCAGTGAGGAATATGAAGTCTGGGCTATGGGATGTAATTTGATCATTGACGATGAAAGATTTATTAGACACACAGAGTCAAAAAAGCAAAGACAACTGGAATAAGGGTCTTAGCAGGCCTGGAATTACTACAGCAGACTGTAATCAGATTGCTTGACCTAGCAGTTGAAACCACATATCAAGTAGTGGTTATTAGATCTAGACTTAATCCTAAAAGGAACACTGTATGAGGCCAGGGAGGTACAGGCAGGTGGACTCACTGCAGGTAATGAGGTAAAAGCATTACAGGTAGTGCAAAAGTCAATTCAGTGTTGGTTGAAAGAAGGCGTGAACCTTCCTGAGAGGAATGGATGCCATTTGGTTTACAAAGCTGAGTCCTGTTTAAAAAGGAAGCAAACTGTCAACAAAGGGGATGTCTTTGTTCCTGCAGTAACCCTTTTGTCAGATAAATAATTATCTTCCTTCCGATTTCCTGCAGAGCTTCACGAGGCATATGAAATCTAATTTATGCTGACTTGGACAATGACTGCAGAGGCAGAGTTGAGTGTGTGTTTCACTGGAAAAAAAACAAAAAACAAAAAACACACTGTTAAACAAGATATTTATTTTAACTAGAATCTTACGTGATTATATTAAAGAAAAAAAAGAAAAGTGAGGAATTCCTTGAGTCTCACCTTAGTAGTTTATCATATACCTGTGTTTTCTCTCCCAAATAGGTTTTGCTATCCTGCGGGCTCAGTTAAAACCTGACTTTCTGACTGATTCATACCCTCTCACTTCTGTTTAATGGTTGCTGCAATCCTAAAACTAGACAATTAACCTGGCGAGTACTATTTTACTGTTAGCGATACTAATAATCACAAAATTTTAAGAACAGCAACAATCTACAGCCATGCAACCAGCTCTGTGAGCTAAATGCTAACGTCACCATGCTAACATGCTCACAATGACAAATGACACATGCTGACATATATAATAGTTACCATGTTCACTATCTTATCATGTTAGCATGCTAACATTTTCTAATTAGCACTAAACATGATGTTGACAAAAATGTCAACATTAACTGACAGACTGAACTTGAGTGTGGCTTAAAAGACTGAATAATCCTTTAATTTAATTAAAAAATAGGGACTTTTTTTGAGCTCCTCAAAATATGATTGGTGTTATTGACGATGTCAGCCAGACATGACGGTCCAGCCCTGGATGTATGTCTGCAAGCTCACCACTAACTTTCAGCCTTACACTTATTCAACATCCCTCTGCGGCGTTCCATCGAGCTCCCACACAGGAGAGGACACTGAAGTCTTTCTGCTCTGATTTGTAAGTGGACAGTTTGACAGTAAGTATAAAATTAGTATAGAAAATTGTTTCCTTCACAGCGGAAGGTAATCGATGTACAATTTTTTAAGATGACACTTAAAAACAAAGCCTCTGATTTACAGTCTAATTACACTGCATGATTCAGGTACTAATAAAATACTAACTGGCTCCTGCTGGCACTTAAATGTAGATAGAGTGGAAGAAAACAAGACTATGGGGAGGAACTGGGCATTTTCAAGGAAAGGAGAAATAAATTATGCAAATATTTTTGTGGGTACCTACGGGCTACCATAGTCCACTCTACTTACATTTAAGCATCATTTAGGAACTGATAAATAAGTTTTGGGACCTGATCCATCAATGAAATTTCACTGTAAATTCTATGCTACATAAACGCAAGCTGGGTTTTGTCTTTTATTATTATTCATTGTTGTTTCTTTGTAGTAGTTCTGGTGTACTCAATTTCATGTGAAAGTAATGGTAGGCATCTGTAAGAAGTGAAGCTTTCTCCTGTTCCCTGTTTCTTTTGCATGTTGTGAGTGTGTTTTGGGTGTGGTGATGTGAATGATAAGGGCGGACGGGTGGAGGGGGAGGTCTGACTCCTTATCTGTTCCTTCATTGAGATGACACGATTACAGTAATTGTTCCGGCCACTAATCAGACCAAAGCAAGAGACAGTGTGTGTGTTCATTACCTAAACCGGTCTACAGCCTGGCATACACAACAGGTAGTTTCATTTGAGCAGCCTGATTGGTCACAGCCGTAGTCTACAGTCGTAGTCTATTCCAGTTATATGCACAAGTGTGTGTGAATTGTATGTATTGATATTATTGTATATAAAAATGGTTCAAAGTTAGTGTTTTTCATTATTCTCCAGCGATCAGGGCTTGGGTGCCTTGCACAAGGGCATACTAACAGTTGTTATGAAGGATCAGGAGGGCACTACACATTCTTCCTCCCTGTGCAGGGAGTGACAATGTGATATATTAAATGTTCCACATGCTGTGGACAATTGCCAGTTTTCGTGTGTCCTGGTCTGTCTGCAGTCAGCATCCAGGAGTCGCAACAGGTTACAGGAGCCAGCTGGTGATTGGAGTGCTGCTTGGTTGAATTCCCAAAAGGCCTCAGGAAATCCAGACTGGATGAAGACATAATTGAGCGATGTTACCCTCCAGCACTACTGTACACACACAAACACACTGTTTCAATGTTCTTTCTGATAATGATGTCTGCTACTGAAAACTGTTTGTACTTTTTAGCCCCCAGGTTAGACTTTCTCATTGTCACTCAATTGAGCGTAAAAACAAGACACTGTGAGACTTACAGTACTTTTGGTAAACTATTATTTTCACTCAGACAGACTTCTTCATCCCAGAACTTAAAAACACTCTCTAGCATTTTACCAGCCACTTAAATATGTGAACTCTAAACTTGTTAGACACAGACCGGATTTGACTGTCTTAACAAAGTTGGATAACAACATAATTTGGTGAGGTTTAACTATCTAACATGATCTGAGAGCAGTCCGCCTGAGGACATAGTCACGACCTGAGTGATGTGATGTCATCCAGTCCATTACAAGAGGCAAAGCAATGTATCAAACCTCCCACATCTCCCAAACCTAAAGCTCCGGCCAACCAAACCCTAATGGGATCTCAAATGGTTGCTTAATATAATTGTCTTTATTGCCTATTGCCTCTGCTGTGCAGGGAATAGTCGGGGTTGGGGCTGCTGGTTGTGTGTGTGGGGTGGGGGGGTGGGGTAAAGGGCGGGTTGGAGGTATGAGGCTAAAAGCAGAACCCTGGTCAGGAGACAGTGGTGATTGCTCTTTATGGCCTTGGTTGCAGAGATCCATGCCAGAATATGGCCGTCCATTACAGCGGGCTCTATAAGGTTAATGACTTTAGCAGCTTTATGGCCATGAGCTCATTACTTAGACAGGCCAATCTAATCAGCAGCTGCACCGGTGACCACAGACGAAGCAAACTGGTTTGTGGGTAAAAACAGGCCAAAGGGTTTTCCCTCTGCAGCCAGGGAGACACTCATGGTTTCTGTATTGTGTACTGCAGACAAGCACAGCTTACCAAAGGCAGCACACATTTACAGTATATACATTTCCTCCCGAGCACACAGTGCACTTGAAGAGGAGGCTTTCCGAGAGTTTTGATGATTGCAGTGGCAGACTTTATTTCCAACTGATGTCATATTTACATAAGACCCAGGCTTTGATGTACATACACTGACCAAATGAAAAAGGCTGTTAAAATGTCTGGTATAACGTGTGTCTGTCTGGGTGCTTGCATGTGCAATACGCACACTTGTAAATGTGTGCGCGTGTGCTTTCTGCAGATACAGAATCTTTAAGCCTCCAACAGACAGGCAGACATGACGAAAAGCAGCAGCAATAGCGTCATCGACTATTCCTGCATCGACTCATCAGCCTGGTGCTTCCTAGGTCTGCAGTGTTCAATAGGGAGCTGCAGGGGTTTATGTGGTTCGTCTCACACATCAACCACTGACAGGGCTATTTTAAACCCAGAGTTTGGGACATAGTGGTCTGGAAGCTAGGCAGGGGGCTTGTGATGGCCAGGGTCGAATGTAATTTCATTTTTGTTTTATCACATGTTCAGCACTCTTCATTTTGTGTTTCTCTTGTGCCACTTTCCACCATTACTAGTTCAGTTTCCTTCTTTTACTTAATATCAAACAGCAAGTTAACACCACCTGGAAATTTTGCATTTGCTAACCTTCAGAGGTTTTATTCCTCCCTTTGCTGCAGTGATGTAGAAGAGTACTCCAGTGTGCAGTCAGTACATTATGCACTGCTGGGTGTGGTTTCAGGTGCAACAGATTGAAACTTTCCACTACACTAAAACACAGCTTTTCAGCCTGGTATTAAGTTGCTGTTTAACTGCTATGTCTCCAATAAAAGTGCACGATAGCTGCAGAACAGTTAGTTGGTTAAATGTGTCTATGGTAAAATCCCCCCAAAACCATGGTTTTTCTCTGTGTTCCGTTTTCAGCTGTCATGGGAATAGCCGACCAGTCAATACACAGCATCATCTCTCAAAGCAACAGTGATTTTTATTCCAGCCCTTAAATGCAACTCTTTTCTTCATTTAGACTAAGTTTAAACTTTTCACACGTTCAAGAGGATTTAACCTGAAATTAAGTGCTCAGTGCTACTCACCACATTGTGTGTGTGCTTGCATGCACGTACATGTACGAGCTGTGCGTGATTGTAAGTCAGTGAATGTTTCGTGTATGTGTGTGTGTGTGTGTGTGTGTGTGTGTGTGTGTGTGTGTGTGTGTGTGTGTGTGTGTGTCAGACAGAGACTTGGCGGCAGAAGTGAAGTATCCAGGGAACACTGGTAGATAACGGAGTGTTTCTGTTCTCTGCTCTGCTGAACACCAATCACTTCCTCTTTCAGATAAAGCCCAGAGGAATTAAAACAGACAAGTGAGTGTGCATGTATGTGTGTGCGTGTTTAAGTCTATGCAGGGGGGTGTGTCATTGAACCATTACTCTTTCAGAAGTCCCATATTAAATATTTTTGCAGTTTTGCTGATCCAGCTGTCCTTGAGTCTCTTTTCTCATCTTGGTTTGGACCAACCCTTATGTGAGAAAGACCAACAAACAATTGGGTCAGGCATCTCACAGTCCCTGATGCTTTGGCCTGCTGTCCACATCCACATTTCTTAGCTATAATGGTTCTGACCTCTATTAGTGCCCCTTTCCATCATAGACTCACCTTGGCCTCCTCCCATTCTGCTCCCTACTCCCCCGTTTTGTACTTTTTCCTTTCAGCTATCCTTACCACCTCCAGTCCAAAAAGGATGCCACTGACCCCCATGTTGACAGCATCAGGACTGGATCACGACACTGACACTCCAGGGGGGTTAAACCAGTGGGACACAAAAATAGTTTTGTGAACATAATCTGAAAAACAAAAAATTTGTCACAGTGACACAAAGACTTTATAGTGAGGATGTGGCCTCAATGGAGGCTACAGATTCACTTTCAGGTCTGTTGTATGCACCAGTGATGTAACACAAGACATAAAGAACATTTACAACTGGATCAGTGTACCTTTTTTGGTCTCTGTTTGGTTGATCTTATCACAACCTGTAGAAATACAGACATGAGCTACTGGTGATGAAGGGTTTGTTTTAAAGGAGTGGTTTGACATTTTTGGAAATACAATTACTTTCCTTCTTGGGAAGAATGAGAAGAGAAGGTGAACACCAAAAAGATTGATTGGGGTGGCTCAGGTGTTAGCACGGTCGTCCACTTATCAGAAGGTTGATGGTTTGATCCATCTAACTCTCCCAGAATGTTGAACTATTCCTTTAAAGGATCACAAGCCAAGAAGTTTGGGAAGTGCTGCTCTATATCAATACAGTGTACACCCTCATACCTCTGTTGCATATCAGGAAGGAATGAGACTCAACTGCAGACAGGGAGTTAGGGAAAATAGGAATTTATTAAATGTGCAAAGAGGTAACTTGTAGCTGGGAAGTCCAGGGAACAGCAGGTGAGGCACCAGGTGACGAGGTGGTGTGCACTTCCAAGATATGCTGGAGCGCACAGTGCTCAGGTGCTACGAGTACTTGTGTGACGTGGTGATTGAGGCACAGGTGAAGCAAGGTGGTGGAGGTAGAGGATTGGAGGCTTGAGGCAGGTAGGCAAGAGGCGATGAGGCACTGGAGAAAATAACACACGATGATAACAAACACCAGTAACACGGTAACTGGCCAACAATACCACTGAGTAGCAGATACAATTTGATGACGAGTCTTCAGCAGTCCGCTGTCTTTATACTGTGCTGATTATGTTGAGTCCCAGCTAAGTAGGAGCCAACTCTCAGCCACCTGGAGAACCATGCCCAGCCTCTGCCACCAAAGGAAGCACAGGAAACAAAGCCCCACACCTCTCCACAGCACACAATAGACAAGACTTTTACACTGTAATTTTTTTTAATTTAGTGTATTCAGAGAATGTAATGTAATGTAATACACCTGTAATCTCAAATGTTATCACATTCACTTAACTTCTTTATTTTACTTTTTTTCTTTTTTTCCCCTTATACATATATATATATATATATAGATAGCTAGAAGGTCCCGGGTTCGATTCCCACCTGGGGCGCAGTGGGCGCTAAGGGCATGTCCTCCACTATGCCCTTGGTGCCTGCTGCCCCTTATCTCGAGGAAAGGGGCCTTTCTGTGTGGAGTTTGCATGTTCTCCCGTGTTCACCTGGGGGATCCTCCATAAAAAATGAAACCCCCCTTGAAAAACATGCATGAAGATCATCACCTGACCAATGGTGACGACAAAGAAAACTGGGTCCCTGGGCACCAGTCGAATGGCAGCCCACTGCTCCTGGTCTGCCATGGAGGAAGGACCTACCAGGATGGGTCAAAAATGGAGGAAAAATTTCACCAATGCATGGCGTGTGTGCGTGTGCGTGTAGTGTGTGACAAATAAAGGGGATTATCCCTCTGATTCTTCCTCTTCTATATATACTTGGATCAGGGATGTGTCCAAGGGTGACACAGAAATTTAAGAAACTGTAATGTTGGTGATTAAAGTAAATATGAGAAATGGTAAATGAATGACGTGTGTGTGCATGAGAGTGTGTGTTCATGTACACATGCATTTCATTCCACTTCTGCATAAATCAGTGCTGCACTCGGGCCAACCCGAGTTGGTCACGCCACTGTTTTGGACATTTTACACCTTTATTACAGACAGAGAGGAGACTTAAACTGGGCACTTATCTGTTCATGGCTGGCGTCTTTACCCCTAAGCAAGATGCATGTTTGCATAATAATGAGGTAAAGGTTGCCTTTTACAGCCTGCAGTGTTTTGACATTGAGAGTTCACTTTAATAAAAGCTTTGTTTGGAGGCATTTGATGATGGACTGCCTGACTTATCTCTCCATGTAATCCTTCATGACATTGTCACATCCTTCACTCTCCCTCCGCCTGCATGTTGTCTAACTCGTATCTTGTGAACAAACAAGTTTTAACACTTTCTACACATTAACACACTTCAGTATTTAAAACGAGTATTTTTGTTAGATTTTTTTTCTTAACACTGCTGCTGATATAAGAATTGCAATTTCTTCTACAGCTGACTTCCCAGCATGACTTCATTACAGAAGAAAAAACAGAACATGTTCAAACAGCAGTATGTTAATGCACATTAAGATAGTTTCTTTACATTTTTCAGTTAAATCTGTTGAGTATATCTTGTTTATATTTACAATGTTTTGTTGAGCTTTCCCCATTTCACATTTTCTATCTCTATCCTTTGATAGAAAATGAATTTCACCATTTCTGTTATTTAAGGTGAAGAACTTAGCTCCTTTTGGTCCTTAATGGCCTCCAAATTCATCTTGTGACCCCTGCTGGAGTTGCTTTCCCCATGTTGAGACCCATTGCTGCTGATCACCCTGCCACCCCACCCCACCTCAGTCTATTAATAGAGACCTTCAGCTCTATCACTGATCAGTCTCAATCCAGATAAGGAGCTCTGTGGGCTGGGGGGGGGGGGGGGGGGCACATCAGTCCATTTGATGTATAAATCCCAGACGTGTCATTACGGCCCATTTATCTTGAAATTGAGTTGCTTGCTAAATTCCTTTCCTTTCTCTGTCTGATCCTCCTCCTTCTTTTATTCATCTTGTTTTTGTCCTCTGTCCATTGAACAACTGAGACCTAGATTATTGACGCTCTCGCCATTGACCAGCTGATGACTCCCTGCCATGAATAATGGGAATTGCATTGAACTGACAGTGCCACACCAGCTCTCTGTCATCATTAAACTCACAAGACAGTGATGGAGAAATATATTTATTCAATCATTTGCTCCTGAGTTCTAGCTGATGTGGCCATCATGGTGTGGTTTTTAGGGGCTGATAAATCAGACATCTTTGTGGAGGTGGGATGAAAGCCTAATTGGCTCTAGTCTCAACGTCCACTGTTTAATGAAGCAGGAGATGGCGGTAAGAGCAACAAAAACCAGCTGTAATCCCTTCTGTCGTCATGGTTGAGCTCATTTTGCCACCATTTTTTCCCCAGATTATCTCCCCTCCGCTTTTATTTCCTCATACATTCAATAAGTGCAGATCTTTTGTGGTCCTAATCACTCGATTTATATGATCAGTGATAGCAGAGCAGGTATCACTTGAAAGGAAGCTTTGTGGCTCATAGTTTTGCCTTGGACATCTCTGTCTTTTCGCACAATATTATGCAGTCAGCTGTAAGCTTAGCTGTAAATATTTAACAGTAAGAGACAGCATTTTTAATCAACTCAGGGTGCTAATGTTAGCTTCATTAGCTAGCTTGCTGATCACTTCTGCCACTGACAGTTGTCATATGAGTTGACAAAATTGACAGCTGCCAGCTAGCAATGAGAAGCTGCTTTTGTCTGCCTCTCTGAAGCCAAGGACTGGTTTCAAATAATTATGACGAATTGAATTTTGAGTGGTAAATCTGCAATCATTATCATTATACTGACAGGGGTAGCAACACTAACTTAGCAAACGAAACGAAAAGTGAAGTCTACAAATGAATAATTTCCCAAATTTTGTAAATCATTACATATTTGCTGTTAGACATTAAACACTGCAAATATCCTTTGACTGCTTTGATAAAGATTATTTATGAAAATCTAATCTAATCTAAAAGGCAGCAGTAAATTTGGAAACCTTTCACACAATTTAATTTTCTCAAAAGTGAACTTACGTAGGCAAGGATCTTGTTTTCTCATAATGACAGCACACTATAAATAATACAAACAGAAGCTGTAGTGTCTCTGCTGCAAACAAACACTTGCGCAACATCATCAGATATGACGATGGAAGTAATGGGAGGATGACCATTAACCTTCATAGACAGTGGTTCAATTAGATGGGAAAAAATGGCAGCAGTCAGCTGTGGAGAGGAAGGGGCAGTCACAGCGACCTTTTTGACACGTTAGTTGGTAAGAAAATGACATGGTCTGATGCCTTCTGAATGAATCACATCTGTGGCATTTGGCCCATAGAGAGGTGTTCATATATGGTCTGGTGGCTAGCAACACCCCCACACAAGCAATTGAACAAGCTCAGGGCCCGGAGAAGAAAAGTTCAAGATGAGTATGAAAGAATTATACACTTTGCGGAGCACTTAGGAACAACAGCTGCATACTGTACTTTGTGCCGTCTGTACTTTATTGGTTTAGGAAGCTCTGTCATGTCTAGTCTGGATGAGTGCTATTTCAGGGCCAACTTTAAGGAACTTGCCATTCAACTGGTATGTACCTCCAAAAGCACATAATGCATGTTAGTGTTTGGATGTTCTCAAAACTTTGCTCACTTTATGTTAACGGCCTCCTCTTCCAAAAACATCTTCTACTTAAATCACTGTAACGCTCCTTCAAGATGACATGGAATTTAACAAAAAGGACCCGCACCCCCCACTGACATCTTTGTTTTCCCCCAAACCTATTTCATATTGAGGCTTGGGTGTAAAAGTCAATGAATTCTTTTAACCAGGTCTCGATTGGATCAGACCTCTCAGCGTCTGGCGGGGAGAAGATAAGACCTGTTATCTCTTTTCAACAAACCTGCAACCTGCCTCTGTCCTCCCAACGACTGGACCAGAGCAAGAGGAAGAGGAAAGGAGAACAAAGGAGAAAAAAGACAAATAAACATCAGCATAGATATGATTAATAATAATGATGTTAAAAAAGTGCATTAAAAATGCCAAAATGTGATCTAATTAAGTAATTAAACAAGAAAATAACAGAATGCAAAACAATACGTATGATTTATATGTGTGCCATTTCTTCAGCACATGTTTGGAATTGTCCTCTTGCTCAGTGTAGCTGTTGTTTGGAGCTTCCTTACTAGTGTGTGACGAAAGACTATATGAACTTTAATGAAGAAAGTGGGCGATATGCAGCAGCAAATGGACCAGAGCACGAGGATGGATGATACAATAGTTGCTGACTCTAAAGGTCCAGTGTGTAGGATTTACGGGGATCTATTGGAAGAAATGTATTAGAATATTCATAGCTATATTTTCATTAGTGTAGAATCACCTGAAAACATGTTGTTTGTTGTTCCACAGAGTCTGTCATGTTGCCCTGTTGTGTTTCTACAGTAGCCCAGAATGGACAAACCAAACATTGTCTAAGAGCAGCTTTTGTATTTTTCATGAATTTTGAGGCCACCGTACATTTTCGCATGCTTGGAAGGGGTGAGGTGAGAGGTTTTCATTTTTCAGGTTTCAATCTGCAACCTCACCATTAAATGCCACTAAATCCTACACAGTTGTCCTTTAACCTTCTGGCAGGTGAACAACAAAAAGCTTAGTTACTTGACCAAACCAGGAGCCTGATAATCTCAGCTGCTCATTTCAGTTTATCTAACATAAGATTGTTTGCTGCTTGTAGAGCATTTGTGGGTCCCTCCTCTTGCTGCTGGCAAGCTTAAAATGCCCTGTCAGGAGTGAGCAGCCCTGGAGGAGCCAACGTTAGTACAGTATCTCACAAGCGCTCTCCTTCCTCTGCTCTTACCCTCTCTCTCTCTATGCCACCCTCCATGTTCTCATTTACAGTAATTTCTGGTGCATCTTGACAAGGATGTTTGATGGTTTTTACTAAAACCTACATTAACTGATTTTGTTTGCCCTCTGGAAGCTGTGGAAACAAGCTATAAACACAACACTGACATGTTTTTAAGGTTGATATGTGGAAAGTTTCATATTCACAGATCCAACAGATAGAGAGAAACAAAATTCTTTTGGAGACATGTCTGGCTTTTTGGCTGTAAATGCTCCACTGTGGTCACCAACTAGTCAAAAATTTTGTCTGCTGATAGGTGCAGGCCAGGCAGCATGCAGTAGGTTTATCAGAACTTTTTTCCACTGAAACCAGCTGCCTGCTTCAGGTAGAAAAGACTCTGATGAGGGCAGCTACATTGAGCACAGACAGTAAATTTGCAAGCCATAATATCAAAACTAGGAGCTGAAAGGTAGAGTTACCACTACTGAAGTGAGCTTGAGCAAGGCCCCTAAGACCCCCACTGGCTTCTAATGGAGCATGGCGATTTCATGGTGATGAAAATAAATCCATAAGCATGGATGTGATGCGCTAACTGCGTGGACATGGACGATGGTTCAAAAGTTCTTGTATTATGCCAGCAACAGACGTGTGGTTAAGACGAATCTGTGTTAGGCTAGTGGACGTTTTGATTAATGAAGGAGGACATAATTTTGCAGGTAATTTCAACTGCTGCAAAGAAGAAAAAGAGAGTTCTGAAGCAGGCTAAAATTAGCATCTGTTGTGGTTCTGTGTAATTTACTGTTTAGCTATCAGCCATTTCCCACAGGAAAAGTCTTAACGAGTATTTAATTAATGACACTGATTCATTTGGTGGAGGACAATCAGCTTCATGGATCAGACACTGAGATCAGACAATCTTGTTGTTTCTCAGTCCTTGTGTCAGTTTCTCGTGTTGTGTTTTATACACACTCTCCATTTCCTTAAATCTCCCTGTTTTCACATGGTCGTACCTGTAGAAACCCAAATTTTCTCTGTTCTGTTGTTTGGCTCAATTAACAATCAGCTAGTAGCGGTGGGCTCCACAATACATCCTAACTGCTCATTTAGCATGTTGTGTCTCTTTTCACATTGCCAAAACACCAGAATGCGTAATCAAGGGTGGGCACTCAATGAGGCGAGGCAAATAAGTCATTACTGTGTGGGTGAACGTCTGATGCCACCGAGGTTTGTTTGTCCATTCAGCCTGGACTCTGAAGATGGAGGCAAGTGTAACTTTGAACTGAAGGAGATATGCAGCAGATGACTGTCTCAGCTGTCATTATTACGCTCTATCTGTTTTTGTTAATTTCATTAGTGTGCGAGCTGATTCCATATTATTTAATCTGAGCAGAGCTGAGTCAAGTCAAATTGTTTAATTATTTCAGGGCCTTTTCTGACATCCAAGCTTCCACCAAATGCCCATCAGTGTTAATTACAACATTGTTCATCCTTTCAAGACCAGCTAGGGAAAATGTATTGTTCACTTCGTAGCAATTACCTCAAAAAGTAATTATGTGAGTACGGTAATAGAACTTCAAGTTTCATTTTACTATTGTTTGTTTAGTGCTTTGAGGTATAAATGACAGGTTGTGTGGACAGTGAGGCTGGACAGAAAAACCTGTGACGTGATTATGGGACAGTCTTTTGGATTACTTGACCAAACTGCAGTCTCTTCTCTGATGGCTATCTACTAATGAACCACTGACTAGAACAAACAAAAACACAATAATGGTCTATTGACCTCCAGCTGGCTGTCTTTACTGCTGCAAAGGTCTGTCTGTCTGAACAACAGTTCATTGGTTTGGTGGCAATAAGGTAACATTTGGACTACAGGAAAAAGAACAGATAACCAAAAGGAATGGTTCCACTTTATGAGGTTTAGATGAGAAGATGGGGGAACAGCTAGCCTGCTCTGTTCAAAGGTATGGAAGTCTGCCTTCCATGCTCACTAACTGATATGTTTCATCTCATTAGTTTCATGCAAACAAAAAAACAAACAAACAAATGTGATGGTTTGATGGAGCTTATGTGCCACTTCTTAAGAAGAGAAGTAGCATACAGTAAAGGTTGTTGTGAGGTGCTGATGACTGGAAGTAAACTTGAGAGTAGAAGTGTCATACAGATCTTCAGGCCTCCAGATGGATTGTGGATTTTGATCTTGAAGAAACGTCATCAAATAAAAGGAACGCATATGGAGCCAGAGTGTGCAACACTTCTTTTTTACTCTCCAAGCAATTTCTTGACTTGTACGTTTAGACAGAACCAGGCTAGCTGTTTCACCTTGTTACCAGTCTTTGTGCAAAGCAAAGCGAACTGTCTCCTTGCTCCAGCCTATGCATCTCTATTGGATAGACATGAGAGTGGTATTTATCTTCTCATCTAACTCTTGGCAAGAAAGTGAATAAGTCCATTCTTCCTGCCCAAAATGTCAGTCTTCTTTTAAAACAATAAGAAATATCCATTGGCCTGTCCGTCAGGAAAGCAGAGCTTGTTTGCTTGTGAGCGTGTATGTGTGTGTAGACTGAAGAGGCAGACCCTCCTGCAGTTCTTAGATCCTATCTCACAAAACTTCTGTTGACTTAAGGAAACCAAACATGATGCACACAACCTGAGACAGGAAATACTCCAGAAATAGTAAACTAACCCACCAGGTTGACATGAATCCTTATGGGGAATGACCACTTGACAAAACCGATTTAAGGTTGCCTCATCTCCTCTAAAATCGACTGTCCCCTCCCCTGAATAATTCATTCTGCCTTTGGTAACTGACTTTACGTACAAAGTACAACATACACTGTAGAATCAGAAGACACAGGAATAGGATTGTTGTTAAGATTTTTGACTTAGATCGTCTCCACCACCATAATCAGAGCCTAAATGAGGAAATATAATTTAGTGGAAAGGTGTTCATACCTCTAGTAAAATTCTACAGTCTAAGTAAGGTAGTCCTGGAGGCTCTTTGAAATTGTGGTAGATGACAGTCATGCTTGTCTGTGATCAGCTTAGATCCCTTAACAGTTGTGCAGGTAATATAATGTCTTGACACAGTGTTGCTAACAACCAGCCACTGGTCACCAGATGCAACAGTGCAGCTGGTGTTGTTTCCACCTCGTGATTCTGTGTGTCATCATGGCAAATTGTGTTCCTGGAGACACAGACTATAGCAGGAACTCATGGGGACCAAAGCCCAGTCCTAATGAGGCAAATCATAATTTCTGAAGTCCTGGTTCATTATCGTTAGAGACAAGGTGTGAAGTGAGGTTAGGTCAGGATGGTTAGGGTTAGGGTTAGGCTGTCCACAATGAATGGAATTCACTACAATGTCCTAACAAGGACAGCTGTGCAAACCTCTCTCTCTATGGCAAGCAACCATCAGCCGTAAGAACAGAACAGACATTTCTCATGCGTATGTTCAAGATACACAAATATCACAGTGATATGTGAGTCCTAATGCATTGCTATGGTGGGAGGCAAAAGATCACACACAGGATGAACTAATTCACATGATCTCATCTGGAGAAAAAACAAACAAAAAAACGCTGAAAGACTGCTAATTTGCATGTTCTTGGTTCTTAAGAAAGAGCACCTGAAAAGAAGAGGAAGTGTAGCATCAACAACACCATCTTCACCTCCTCGATGAAGATGAAGAAAAGAAAGGCCAGTGATGATAGTGAGGCACCTGAAGAGAGGATGAGTTGTGGCTCTGAGTCCTCCATCTGTCAGCCCAGCATCACTGAATCATGCCTTGAAATGGAGGATGTGAGGTCAATGCAGGTGACGTCAGCCAGAACTTCAGCAGCGTATCAGCAAAGGAGCAGAGAATCTATGAGACGTCCTCCTCACGAAACAGGGCAAGCTAATAATGGGAAACAAAAGGACTATTTAATTAATTGATTGAGACGGCATGTTATTTCATGTTTGTCTCAGGAATAAAAAAAAAAGTTAAACATAAATGAGAGAAGTAAAAAAAAAAAGTTTAAAAAAATGTGTCTGTGTTTTTAGCTGTTTTCGTACCAGCTTTCAGCTCTCTCTCTTGGCTGAAGGAGGCTATGGCTCAGTGTACAATGGCTTCTGCGAATCAGACCATTTACCTGCAGGTTTTACAAACACATGCTCACACACACATTGTAACAATCACTGATGCTCAGGAAGAACCAACCAAATTATTTCTATTTCTGTCTTGCAGGTGACCACCAAACACTTTCCCAGTGAGGCAGGGGAGAAACGCTGGTGAGTAACTTGATCTGATGCTGAAGAGTAACTGCTCAAATTCAAACTAAAACCTGAATGTTAACCATTTCTTTCACTATGCTACTTTGAATGAGCAAACACATACTGCCCATGTATTAACTATGTCTCCTAAAAACTGATGATAACCACTTGGTATATATGCATTAATTTTCTTCAGCTTGCAATGGGAATGTTTTTCACACTACTGTCAAGGTGGCCTTCATGCTGAGAACTGCAGCTCTCCCAGGATCAGTTGGACAATCCGCTGCTTGCCTGCTGGACTGGTACATTCAGGTCCAGGACCAGTACTGGTTATGAAAAAAACAGTCCTCTCAATGGACCTCCTGATATTCCTTCATTCCAGCAGAGGATCCCTTAATGAAGATGATGCAAAGCTACGGAAGCTGAATGGAGAATGTTTCAGCTTTGAGCATGTAATAGTCAGTCACACTTGTGGATGCAATAGCTCTGTGTGTTAGCTAGCTTGCTGGAAAGCTTGTTAGCTCAGATGCAAACGGGACAGAGAGTTTACAGCTGTGAGATAACTGGTCTGTAAACCTATTTACTGTAAACCTATTTAGTCCATAGCACCAATGTGTCAAGTTCAACTCCATACAAAAGGTTAGTGTAGATTTACTTTACCACCACTGACAAATCCACTAATTGCATTTATTCCATTGAAATGAACAGATTTTCCTTCAAAAGTCTTTTTGTTTTAAATGCTGGTGTTTGACTGGACCTATACATGAATAAAAATCACATGGTGCTCATGTAGTGGTATATCATTGCCATATTTTACACTGTCATGTCTCATGTCATGAGAATTGAGAATCAAGAAATCGACTTGCACATGGATTTGGACTTTCCACAGTGTATAAAAGAAAATATTTATATGTAAAGACTTGATACAAAAAAGATAAAAATGTTATATTGAAGAAAACATGTAATATTGCGAAAGATATTGCATGGATGTAATTACAAGATGGTGAAAACAGAGAATCACACAGTAGTGCAAAACAGTGCAAAACAGTAGGTATGTTAACACAGTGTTACAGTAGACAATACTAGTGCTGAACAGTCTAATCACAGTTAGAATGAAGGACCTGTGGTAGTGCTCCTTCCTACACAGTGGATGCAGCAGTCTGCTGCTGAAGATGCTGCTTAGGGCCCCCACTGTCTCATGCAGGGGGTGGGATGGGTTGTCAATGATCACTGTCAGCTTGACTAACATCCTCCTCTCACCCACCTCCTTGATGTTGTCCAGAGGGCAGTCCAGGAAAGAGCCAGCTCTACAGACCGGTTTGTTCAGTCTTTTTCTGTCCCCCCTGTGTAGATGTCACCACAGAGTCATAAAAATGTCCTACATACTCCAAAGGACTTCAGTCTTCTTAGCAGGTGCATACGACTTTGGCCCCTCCTGTACAGGACTGTGTTGTTTGTCCAGTCCAGTTTGTTGTTGAGGTGAACACCAAGGTATTTGTAATCCCCTATGATCTCAACATCCAGACCCTGGATGTTCACTGGTGTAGACTGTGGTACCTTCCTTCGGAAATCAATCATCATCTCCTTCGTCTTGCTGGCGTTTATGTGCAGGTGGTTCAGTCCACACCATTTGACAAAGCTGGTGATGACTTCCCTGTTTTCCAGTTCCTTTGTATCCAACAATGGCTGTATCATCAGAGAACTTCTGGATGTGGCAGCTGTCAGTGTTGGATGCAAAGGAACTGGACTTCCCTGTTTTCCAGTTCCTTTGCATCCAACAATGGCTGTATCATCAGAGAACTTCTGGATGTGGCAGCTGTCAGTGTTGTGTCTGAAGTCTGATGTGTAGAAGTTGAAGAGATAGGAGAGAGAGCACTGTCCTCTGTGGAGCCCCCGTGCTACAAACCACCACATCAGACACACAGTCACAGAGCCTCACATGCTGTGGTCTGCTGGTGAAGTAGTTGATGGTCCATGCAGCCAGGTGGCAGTCTACTCCAGCTCCTTCTAGCTTCCCCTTGAGCAGTGATGATTGGATTGTGTTGGAAGCACTGGAGAAATCATAAAACATGACCCTCACCATGCTCTCAGTGTTCTCAAGACATCAATACAGCAGGAGATGAATGCATCCTCCACACCAGTGCCGATTCGATATGCAAACTGTAGGGGGTCCAGCTTGCTGCTCACCAGGTGACGGAGGTGGCTCAGTATAATCCTCTCCAACGTGTTTATCAGGTGGTAAGTTAAGGCCACTGGCCTGAAGTGGCTGGGCTCCCTTGGATGCACAGTTCTGCTCCTCACTCATTTGTCAATCTTTTAATAATGACTTTCATGTTTAAACAAAGCTCATCCTTTTTCCTTATTTTCTCTGCATCTCTCTGTCCATCTTCCATGTCTCTGTTGATGTGTGTGCTAGGTACGTCTGAATACTTCCCTCCAGAATAGTTTGATTATCAGGCATACTGGGTCCTTCCCACCACTGTTTGGCAGCCGGACTCACTCTTTTACTCATTGCTGCATGGACATGAGCCCTTTACCACAATGGACTTCATCCAAGTGCACTTCAGTGTCTTCAGGTAAGAGACCTACACACACACACACACACACACACACACACACACACACACAGGAAGAAGACACTGAAGGAGGGTCCTACCTCTTCTGAGGTTTCGTTCCAATTTGCTGACAGACTCAGGATTTTGGGGACTTTTTCCATGTCTTCTTAGAGAGCATTGGCTGGCTCAGGAACTAATGCTGACGTTGGATTGAAAACTACAACACTGTATCTAATAGTGTTCTGTTCAAATAAATTGATCTGCCGTTAAGGTAAGGTTTTTAGGTATACAATGTGTGTGTGTGTGTGTGTGTGTGTGTGTGTGTGTGTGTGTGTGTGTTGTATGACAACAGAGTAGAGGTACAAAAGAGAGAGAGACCTGGGATTGGATCTGGGATTTTAAATAGGAATAAATTAGTATTGCTGACAAGACGACTAGTTTAGTGAGGGAAGATGACAAACAACTCAACTACACTTGTTAAGCAGGATGTTAGATTCAAGGAAAAAGATGTGAAAAAAATCAAAAATATAGTATGCAAAAACTTTGGGACATTGGTAGCAATATCTCAGGGCAGTACCATAAATATGTACCAATGCATGGAGATTTGTGTAATGCATGCATTGTGAATAAGTGCAATGAATATGTTAAGTATGTAAAAGTCAAATATATTTGTAAAAATATGAACAAGTATGTAAAAACAGAGGCCAAAGTCAAACAAGTAAACATTCATCCCCACTGGGATCAACATGCAGAGTGTATTCTTACAGTTGTTTCATTACCAGCTGCGATCGTGTAGCTGGTTTTCACCTTGTGAATCTGTGTGTGTGTGTGTGTGTGTGTGTGTGTGTGTGTGTGTGTGTGTGTGTGTGTGTGTCAACATGGCAATTAATCAGGGAGCTACCACTGAGCCTATTTTCAGTACTTTGGCAGGTGTTTATATATTTGTCAAAATGAAGGCCGAGTTGAAAAGTGGGTATGGTCTTATCCATGAGTAATGAATACTCATGTAATAATGTGACTGATGGATACTCATGAGAGAGGCGTCATGGCTGGTGTGATACCAGTACAATATGGTCTTTAGTTTTATTGAATGAAAGTAATTAAAGACACACAGATTGCATTTTCCCTGTCAAATCTTTCCAAAAAGGAGAGCAGCAACAAAGGACAGTCAGGTGACTGATTTGAATTGGGATTATTATTATTATTATTATTATTATTATTATTATTATTATTATTATTATTATTAT
>JBBMOE010000001.1:24395019-24406833 GCA_037975065.1 Chaetodon trifasciatus | reverse complement strand
TGTGTGGTTGCAGGCATCGGTGCAGTAGCCACTATCATAGCTCTGTCTGTAGTTTATGCTCAGGAGAAGTCAAGTAATGAAGTGACACTTCCAGCCATTACCACCCCCAGTGCCGCTACCACCCCGAGCATCGCTACCACCCCCAGCATCGCTACCACCCCCAACCCACCCACGACGCCTTCCATCCCGAAGGAGCCCTGGCAGCGCTATAAAGTATAAAGACAAAAGGCATACTATAAATGAATGCATTTGTGGGAGTGAAAATAAATGTTATGCTAGTAAAACAATCCTCTTTTGTTCTATGACAATCATAGAGTAGAGGTGAGAGTGCCACTCTAGTATTTACTGCTACACCAATTATATATAGTGACACATGGTCCACTGTTTCTCATATGTTTGTCCCTTTGCTCTGAATCTGATGTCAAGTGATGCATTGTGTCATATCAGTTGTCTTTGCATAACTGTTAACAAGAAAGGTTTAGTCATTTGTTGTTCCAGATGATTATAGTGATTGTCATTCATTACGTATCCCTGACAGTACAAAAAAACAGTGTGTCACTTTGGCAAAGCGTTCTTATGTCGACACCTCAGTAAACCACTTCAGCACATGGTCTTTATTCTCCTTCACCCATTTGATGTTGGCTATGGTCCTCTCTATGGCCCGCTCCAGGGCCATGGTGGCTGAGCCAAAACCAACATGGAGGTTGTCTTCTTTGAATTTCCTCAGCTGGAGAGTGACAGAAAAAAGCAAAGAAAGAAAAACTGAATTTCTGCATTTCTTGTCTCTCTTTTCCTCTAAATACCCTCAGGGAAATACAGTGTGCATTTCAGTATGCTTGTGTCTGCGTGGGCGGCATACCTCCTGCAAATCAAACTCTGAAGAGAATCTCTTTGTGATTCCACTGACAAGATTTGGGAAGGAAAATGACCCTCTTCCATACCTAAAAAAAAAAAAGATGATGTTCACTCAGCAGAAGAAAAACATGCGTATCCTGCTGTTGGCCTCATTGAACATCTCTCTGGGAAACCACCCCATACATAACTCTGCTTCGGGCAGGATTGAGGAAATACTCACATACTCAAACTGGTTGAGCAAGTGAGGGGAAGATGAAGAAGATACAGTTCTACCTAGAAGTCCTCAGCATTTCTGTGGATTCTGTTAGATATTCTTCATTCCTGTGAGGAGTGAGGTCTTACTGCTGGAAAATGTAGTCCCATCTTGCTCTGACAAAGTTCCAGGCCAGTGGCATCCCCACAACATTTCGGGCAACATACTGGATGGTAGAGGTGGCGTCTTGCTTGCGGATCTTTGTTGGGTCCAGCGTGTAGTCCAGATACCTGGCTCAACCGAAAATGTTTTATTACAAAGACATCATTTCCATAACACAATTTTAATAAATTCACTTCAGAAGAAAAATTAGATGAAGATTGTTCAATATTTTACACATCTGGAGCCTGGGAAAAGGATGACATGTTTCTTGGCATTGATTACTTTGCCAGGGTTACCTATCCTAGAACAGCAAAGTCAGTTGAGCTCTAAGATGAAGATCAGTCTGTGCTAGTGGAAAATATTTGAGTGAGTTCTGAGATTAACAAACATATGAGCTGTCACACTAGCACACACAGTCACTATCTATAGCTGCAGAGTCTGTACAGAACGTTGGGGGTGAATAAACACACTGCACAACCTCATAAATTTATTTATCTATTCACTCATAAATTTAAACACAATTGTTCTAATAGACAGGGGGTTTGCTGCAACAGCCCTTCTTTATCTGATATGACTATTATCTTATGGTGGCCAGTATAGCTAACGCTAGCAAAAATCAGTTGGATATTGCTACAGAATGGAATCACAGAGTCAGTTCGCTGTCTTTATGACTCTTTTCTTCCCATGCCACTGTTAGCTCTCAAATTTGGCATGTTACAGATAAACATTTAGATGGCATTTCATTGTCCTATAAGTGCTGCTTATCAGCTGTTACAAAACAAGTTGTGTCTTTGAAAGTACAGAAAGCAAGGGGAATGAGTTGTCTGCAGGTTAGATAAAAATTCTCCACTCTTAAAAGGTTCAATGTGACAGTGTGTACATTAAATGCATGGACAAGTGTGTCATTCACAAAAGACCTCCACCAGGATACTCCCACAAATCTGGATGTTGCACGTACCTGTTCAAAAGCCAGGGTGCTTTGGTGCAGGCCATGGCGGACCGAAGCCTGGAAGCTTCAGATGCAAGAGTGGCGTTCTTGAACATTCTCCAGGCAAAGTCCCACTCCTCCACACCGCCAAAGGCTATGGCACTGCAGTAAACTGTGCCTTTCAAGTTGGGATGGATCCTGATCAATATTAAGGTAAACACACAGTAGAACAGAAGATGAAACACCAAACACACAGGCTCGCTCCTCATGTGTGTACAATGCTAGCTCGCTGAAGCTAACATTTGTACAGCGGTTTCACTGGATGTCTGGGGGCAAACTAGCACAAACACAAACATTCCAGCAGTCAAATTTGTGCCAATACAAAATCATAAAACATGACAGAAATGACTTAAACTGCGTACTCACGGGTTGTGATGTGGATTGTCCATCCACTGTCTGTACCAGCCTTTGATCAGCTCCCTGCAACCCTCCACACCCATACTGCAGGCTATTCCAATAGCATTGATCTGATTATACCTGAGAAGGGAGATGTTTGAGAAAACTGGGAAAAACTGCAATATACCATGCCAATACCCAATATGTGTGAAGGACATGGAAGAGGCAACAATCCAAAAGAAGTATTCCTCTGAATTAAATGATGTCATCAAATGTAAAGTCACTTAATTTTGCTTGAAAAACACGTCTTCTGTCAGAAGAATTCTTACTGATCTGTGTGTCCTGTAGGCACTTTGGTCCAGTTATCTGTAATTGTCTTGAAGTGCTCAAAAAGTGGTTGGATTTGTTTCTTGAGGTATGCCTAAAATAAGAATATATCAGCACAGCTTCATATGTCCAGTCACTTCACACACTTCTCCTTTTAGTATCAGAATGAGCAGAATCAATGTAAGTGGGAAAGCGGTATTAACCTGTAAAGCTCCATAGACCTCAGTCCGGTCAAACATGAGGATGTAGTAGTCGAGGTTTCTCAGAGCTGATTCCCAGGGAATGTAGTCTCTTTCCTTGGACAGGTATTTAGTAGTTCTCAGGGCCAATGTTGTACTGATTATTTTGGCTCTACACAAAGGGAACAAATCCTTTGCATTCTTTGAAGACGTACAAAATGTGACGGATATTGAATACTTGAAATACTTTTTCTTTACCTTGCTAGGTTGAACGCATCATCTATGATCTGTGCTCTGTTGATGACTGATAAAGCCTGAAAAAAATAACACACACATACACATACGATTTGAAAACCACATACACGGACAACCAAGCCTGTGTGGTGAAGCAGAACAGAACAGCCACTATTTCTGCAAAAACCCACAGTAACTTTGTTCCTTACACAGTCTTCTTGTCTGCAGTTTCAATAGTGGAAGCCTGACTGACTTGACATGCAATATCAAGAGTGAAATTTACCAAAACCAACACATTTGTGGTTAAACACAGCTAATAAAAACTCTGAAATCCTACATGTGCAGAACAGGAAATGGGCCAACAAATTAATGAAGCAAATAAAATCTGAATGTGTTTCATATAGCAGGTTAACCATGCAGACCTATGCAGACTATGCAGGCTTGACTCTCTAGGTCCATTCTCCTCCGTAGAGGAATGCATCAACACATATTTTTTCTTGATTGGCCTATTAGGATGTACACATTAACCCCGGTATCGACTATGTGATTGGCCAACATTGGTCAGCATCCACTTCTGAATGACAAAATGACAAATACACTTAAACATGAACTCAAGTCACCTGGTGGCTGTTGTTGAGCAGGAAGAGGAGACGATCCCAGTTGTCAAGATCATAGTTCACCCTGAAGTATCCAGATACATTGGTGTTCGCCAGCACCCAGTCCTCTCCTGACACTCTCATTAGACTGTTGCTATCTGGCGAAACATTAAACCAAGATATGAATGCAGCTGAGTCTGCTATTCTGGCAGGAAGTCTTTTCTTCTTTAACATTGATCTGATCAAGACGAGGAGTGGATGTTCCTAAGATCATACCTGTCTTTTGTAGGAGCCAGTACTGTTGCTGCTCCACACCTGTCTTTATCCATTTAATAGGGACAAACCACGTGTAACTAGACAGAAACAGAGATAATGAATGAAAAACTGGAATATTGTTTTTTAACCATACTGGCAGCATGGTTATATGGATGGCAATGTCAGGCTTTTGGTCTGTGTTTCTTTTGGACTACTACATGTATTGGAATGAAATTTGATGCATACATTTATGGCCCCCAGAGGCTGAATCCTGCTGACTTTGATTTTCCACTGACTTTTCTTATAGTGTGGATTTGGATTTGAGTGAATAAAAATTTAAATGAAATGTTTCAACAACCATTGGATGGATTACCATAAAATTTGGTACAAACTTTCCCGTCACTATCAGGATGAATTGCGAGAACTTTGGTGACCCTCTTGCTTTTCATGTAGCACACCATCAGGTCAAAATGTAATGCTTTGGTTTCTGATCAAATAGCTGCAAAATGAATGACATGCGCCTCAGCTGTAGTCTCTGTTTAGTAGCAAATGATGTCAATGTGAGCATTACCTTGGAGACTGTACCTCAATACAGCTTTACAGAGCTTTTGCTGAGAGCCACAATCTTTATTAAGACATATAGCTACTTTGTTTGTGCTTCAGGCAATATTGTTCTATTAAGGTAGACATTTGACAAATGGCAGATATCATATGGAGCAATCAATCTATTCAATTATTGTCTATATGGAACTTATAGGATAAGGTAAAACTGATTCCTACTTGAACTGAGAGGGCCTGTCCACTACAGAGTCTGGATCCAACAGGAAGTGTTTCTGGGTGATACTTCCTGTCCGGGTGTCAATAGTGACCACTGGGAAGCCCATCTGAAGAGTCCAGTGGTTCATGATGTCGTGGATGGTGTGAGGAATATGTATACCTGGTGTGTTTTCAACTGCCTGACAACAAACAGAGGTTAGCAGTTTAAGAAGAAAGAGTTTAAGAAGAAACATTCACATCCAATGACACACTGGCAGGTGAAATCCTGCACAACATACTTTTAAGTGTACCGACCTGTTGGAGGTGGTCCCACAAGTCTGTGTACACTGTGTTGCCAAAGGCGAATTTGTTCAGGTAAGACTGAGAAGAGAGCAGTTAGAAACAGTCGGTAAAGCAACCGTCAATGCATTGCTTTTACTGTAATCAAAAAGTTAAAGCTGCATTCAACAACATGTTTAAACACATTGTGTTATCAGTTGCAAACCACTACAACAATAAGATGAATTTGGTTTGATGCGTCATACCCACAGACTCTGTCGCTACCAGTGCATGCGCCCACACAGGCACACACACACACACACACACACACACACACACATGCACACAGTCTTGTTTCCATCACTTTTGGGGACATTAAAAAGACTTACATCCATTTCCTGGAAACTCACTCTAACCATAACTACTGCTGCTCAACCTTAACCTAGCTGTAACCCAACCTTGATCCTAACATTTAATGATTTAGGTTATGGGGACTATAATGGGCATTCTGTCCCAGTAAGGTGGATGAATGCCCACAATGTGACTGTGTAAAAAGATTTGTGTACCCATAAGATGAGCAATACATGTCCACACACCCACACCCACAGAAACACACACAGGCAGCAGTAATTCAGTAGTGACGTCTCATAACAGAGTTACTACTCACACTGAGTCCTTTGGCAAACACAGGCTCAGTAAGAAACTCTGACAGCATCCTGAGCACAGCTGCTCCCTGAAAACAGCAAACACAGAAACCACCAAAATTTTGGTTGTCTTGAACTTCTCATGACAGCAAAGGATTTTACATCTAACCCAAAGGAAATATTAGGTTAGGTACAATATGGCTCAATGGTGCAATATGGCTATTCAGATAGAAATGACAACAAAGTTTCAAAACTCATACTGACTCATGCATAAGTAATGAAAGAACTGATCAGGTACAAGTGCCTAAAGGTCAAGGAGGAAAAATAAAAATTGTCTTTAAATGATACCAAGTTCATAAGGTGTTACCTCATTTATCAGTGTTGTCAACCATTGAGCCTTTTTTCTCACAAAACTAAAAGAACAGATTTTGCTATATTGCCTTTAATACTTTTGAGAAAAATGTAGAAGAGCAAAATTGTAACAAAAACTGTATGTCTGCATAAGATCCTGTATCAGATACTATAAAAAGAACTCTGTGAGATGAGCAGACCTTGTTGTAGGAGATGGTGTTGAACATTTCACTGATCTGAGCAGGGTCATTGACCTCTTCTTCTCGGCGTGTCAGTGGGTGGGAGGACGCCAGGGCATCCACAGCAAATACCTTGTGCACATCATCCAGTATGATCAGGTCTTTCTGCAGCCAAGCAGAGAGATAAGTTAGGACATGCTTTCTGAGGTCACTGGTCCATGAATTGTGACAGCACATCTTTTCAATTCTCACTGTCTTTGAAGGTACAACTGTGGCTCATACAATGTTCCAGGTGGGCTCAGCATAGTCAGCTCCGAGGTACTCTACATAAGACGCAAACCCCTCATTCAACCACAGGTCGTTCCACCATTGCAGAGTCACCAGGTTGCCAAACCACTGAAAAAATACAACACAACAAGAGTAAAGAGATACAGTGTTCAACCACAGTAAGTTAAGATTTTGACAAACATAACCACAAAAGCTCAACTCCTTGAAATATAAAAACTGACTAAGCAGGGGCTTAAGAAAATTCCCAACCACAGAATTACAGAATTTCACAACATTTATGATGTCAGCTTTTGAACGCATCTGAAGGCGAACAGGGTTATTTTGTCCCCAGGTGCTTATCTGTCATCTAGCGTTGCAAAGGGAGGTTGAGTACTCTGGCTAAATTTGTGTTTACAGCATTTCTGCTTTCTTCATAAGCGTTTCAGGGACCTAGCTGAGATTGAGTTTGCGCCACATGAATGTCCTGATTATAACCCATTTTTCTTCCTTTTTCTCTCGAGAAACTGATGTGATGACAGCAGTTTGGCTGGAATGTTATGGCCTACCATGTGTGCGAGTTCATGGGAGATTACACTTGTAACTCTCTCTTTGTTTCCAGTGGAGGATAAGATGGGGTCATAGAGCAGGGCTGTCTCCCTGTATGTGATCAGACCCCAGTTCTCCATTGCCCCAGCACTGAAGTCAGGCAAAGCTATCTGATCTGGGGAGGACAAGAACATCATAAATTCATCAGAATTGCTGTTGAATGAAGAGAATGTCACACCCAGCAACAAAAACAATTCAGTAACACATTCATTTTTTTCCACATAATAAGGATTAGCCATTAAGCTGATCTACCAGTAACTGCTTGATTTAATAAAAGGTCCACTATCCACATGAAATAGATTATGACATAATTGATTAATTGATCAATTCACCAGTAGGACCTATTGACCTATTTAGGGCACTGAGATATTGTCTGTGAGGTATATGTTTTTGCTGATAAGTTTTTAAATGCAGCCTGGCACAACAGAGACAACACAGCATTTTTGGCTGTCTTGTCTGATTTTTGATATTTAGCCAGACTGATAGAATGCCATGACATTTTGTACAGACACCTATAGTCCCAAAAGGATGACTAATAATGACTTTGGTGATCTTCTGACTTTCCCTCTGGCCCCACTGGCAGGGTTTTTTGTACTTATTCCCTGAAATATCTCAATTTCTTCTTGATTGTTTGGAAATAAATTTGTACAAACAGTTATGGTCCCAGATGATGAATTCCACTGACTTCGGTGTTCTGCTGACTTCTCTTCAAGGGGCATGAGATTGACATTTGTGTTTGTGATAGATATGTCTCGACAACTATTGGATGGATTATCATGAAATCTGGAACAGATACTCATGCCCTTCACTTTCTATATAGTGCCATCATCAGGTCAAATGTTTACAACCAAATACTTGTAAAACTGATTTTGAGATTAGCATTTATCTAAAAGCACTGCTGTGCATTAGTTCAGCCTCACAGATCATGGCTGTAGACTTTTGTTAGCTCTACCACTGGTTGCCTATAATGTTTTGGATCTAAAAAGGGAAAGTTATTCCACTTCCTTCTACATACAGGTTGAAATGTGCAACAGCAAATGTGCAAAACTTGCTCATAATGAACAAAATATTTTTCTTTCCAACTGCAAAGACTGAATGCTGGGCAAAGTGCCATAAAGGAAATGAGATGAATATTTCTGTCTTCACAGGAAAAGTATGTCGTTGCAGAGTTGACCTACCTGACTTGGAGAGTGGATATGTTGCATTGTAGTAGTGTTCATAGAACTGAAGGATGGGCCCTGTAACATTCAGAGCATAGTCTCCCTGCCTGTCACCTATGGCTTTTCTTCGAGCCCAGATCCGGACCTGCAAAGAATTTGGCAGCTTTTAGTCCAGATAACGAATAATCTCCGTCAAAAGATTGTTATAGCTTTCTGGGATCACATAGGAACAGGAAAACAATGATGTGACCTCTAACCCTTCTCATCATTAACACTGTCTGTTTGACTGCTTTTGGTTTATGATCCAAATTCATCTGACTATACTGGTAATGTAAACAAACACAGGGAACAAGCATGTCTTACCAACAAATTGTTGTTTTGGGTTGATTGAATTTTAACAAAGTCGCTGACAATAAACGCCAGCAGATACGTGGACATTCTCTGTGTGGGCTCAAAAGTAGTCACTCTGACAGGCAAGCCATCAATGACGGAGTCTGCTGTGTCTGTTCAGAGAGGAGGAGAGTTAGACTCTGACGCTCTGTTATCATTAACAGCATCTAGTTTCAGATTTTCGAATAACATGTCCCAAGTTATTAATTATTTACCATGAAACTGTCTGACACATAACACAATTGTCCACATTTCAGATTTGCTCTGAAAGTCAGTTTTATTACAAGCGTGTTAAACATGCCACAAATCCTACAGAGAATTAAGATGTAACAACAATTTGAAAGGACTGAATTTTTGCATTTGTAAGACAAACCAATTTCCATGCTGTTAGACAGGGCCACAGTGTGTCTGTCATGGATGATGGTGACATTGAAGACGGCTTTCATGGCTGGCTCATCAAAACAAGGAAAGGTTTTCCTGGCATAAGTTGCTTGCATCTGCGAGGTAGCGACAACTCTGCAAAATGTTCAAATTAAACATGAACAGAAAATGGACATCAACCAAGCAAAATGCATCTACCAAGAGGAACACTGGAACCATGAAAATGACCTCTCATTGTCAAGAGCACAATGATGGTGCACCATTAATTATTCACCACGATGTCAATGCTTACATCTTCTCACCATCCTCAACATATTCACTCCTGTAGAAGCCTTCCAGGTCATCAGCCAGCTCCCCCAAAAAATCAGTGTAAAGCACATATGATGCTCCAACAACAAGTCTGCTGCGTAGCTGAAGAACCAGATACTCCGTCCTCACAACAAGCCAAGACTTTTGTATAGTGGGCACAGTTGCTCCACCCAGACCAGTCAACTTAGCATGGTGCCCATTGAAAGTGGTGAGGTTCAGCTTGTTGGAGTGGATGATGATGAGGTCTGTTTCCTTAACACATTTGAAGACCACTGCTGAATGTCCAGTGAAGATGAACAGGCCGTCTGCGTTGGGCACCAGCCGGGGCCACAGGGTCACATTGTAGGAGACAGGAACAAGGGAGACTGGAAGTCTATAGTGGTTCCAGGGTTCTTTCAGGATGAAGGGGGTTGTTGGGGGTGTAGGCATGCTGGTGCTGTCCATTGCCCCATCTCCAGGCTTGCCTCGATTCTTGGACTTTTCCTTGTCGTAGGCGATGGACAGAGCTATAATTGTAGCAAGAGCACTGGCCGCCAGTACAAGCATCCCGAGGCCCACATTTTTACTGACATAGTAGACTTTCCCCATGTCCGATTGAGGAGGTCAGAGCTAAACTCTGAGGAGTCTCAGTCTGTGTTTGTCCAGCACAGCAGGTTGCTTCCCTCCACAGTTAATGGGTGAGCTATTAACATGGCAAAAAAGACATTTTCTTTATACCTATGGAGAAATAGAAAGAAGGGAAGACCGTGGTTATTTAATCTGCAAATCAGCAGCAGCTTAGATTTGTAAATGTCAAGTGATACTGTGCAGGCACTGTTGATCAAAACTGGCATTGTAGTTTCATTGTTACTATTTGCTAAAAGTACAGTATTATTTGATATGAATAAATCATTACATTTCAGTCACTGATTATCAGTAATTATCATAGATACACAATAATATATTACAGAAAATCCACCATTTTTTCACAACTACACTTTACATTACTTTTGTATTCCCTGAGGCCCTCCAGAGAGGTTCCTCAACATGCATAGCAAAGTCTTCCATGCAGGAAAATTCATGGAAAAGTTCTGTGATCAGTGACATGAAGCAAGGCTGCTAGCTGTTAACATTTTCACTTCCACTACACAACGTGGGAACGAAAAGGTAACTTTGCTTCTGTCAAATGCAAATCATCTGAAGCGAGAGAAACTATCAAGTCTTGTCACCTCAACAATTTGGTTCAAGATCAAATAAAGAAAGATCAAGGTTATTAGGATCAATTCTAATGACAACAAATCAGTAAAAATCAATGGAGGAAAGAAGTAAAAGGTTTTTGCCATGTTTGGAAGAGTAGCATTCAGCACCTTGAGAAAAAAAAACATTAGATAATGATTTACAATCAGAGAGACAGAAAACAAAATGTTGGAGATTTGGTGGATAAAACTGATTGTTATACAGCAGTTAATGCTGTAAACAATCAGGTTTTTATTCAGATATGCTGACAGATGCTGAACAATATCTATGTGAAATCTGTTAACATTACCAACCATAAGTAACTGGTTATACCCTGAAACAAGAGTGGCTTTAACATCAATACCTCTGTGTTTTATTGCTTATCAATTTGACCTCTCATCTTTAAGAGGGATATTATGATATTTCTGCCTCCAAAATGTGCATAGACTTTCTTGAAAGAAACAGTTTTAATATATGAATTAATTGTGTGTTAACTGTGTGTGCATCCGTTGCTTGGCTGGGCACTGTCACTTTGTGGATTCTCTGCTGATGGCCTAACATTACAGTGATGACTCCAGCTTTAAAGGTGCTGCCAGGCCGATTATTACCTTTCGACAGAGCCAGGCTAGATGTTTCACACTGTTTCGAGTCTTATTTGCTAAACTAAGTTAACCAGCTGCTGACTGTAGTGTACAGACATTAGACTGATATCAATCTTCTTATCTAACTTTTGGTAAGAAAGCAAATAAACGTGTTGATTGTCAATAATATGCTTCTGTGAGTAACTGAATATACAAACAGCTGCTGTATCATGATTGATGTGTTCTCACTCCATTTTTGGACTCACCAATTCTTCTTACAAAATTTGCTTCTATGACACCAACAGTCTCAAACAGAAGCAGTGTCGGCAGTAAATTGAAGATCCAAGATGGATTTAGAATTTGAAGTTAAAAGCTCATGTCCCTTCAGTTATTGCTTTTTTCTTTTCTCATGCTTAGGGTTATTATTACTGGTATAATACCGGTATTATAGATGGGTTTATATTACAGACAGGGGGAAGAAAACAACCAAGAATGACTGAGAGTTTATGTGAAGAACAAAAAAAAAAAAAAAAAAAATGTTTTGCCTTAAACTGCACAAATTGCAAAAGTA
>JBBMOE010000001.1:24297519-24390019 GCA_037975065.1 Chaetodon trifasciatus | reverse complement strand
TGCTTATTTGTCTCTGTGTGTTTATCTGTGCTTTATGTTGTCCAGTGTATGATGATCTTCCAGAATATCTTGCTGGAAACTGAAAATGTCCATGTTTGTCTTTGATGTTTTCAACTGGTTCTAAACTTTCTGCAATAGAACAGGTTTTCTGGGTTATTTGTGGCTATACCCGGTTGGTTGCTTGTACCTGCTTTTTCAGCTGCGTTGGCAGCTCCTCCAGATAGGCTGTCTTATCTCAATTTATTATCCTTTTCACCTTTGTGTTCCTACACTGACCTTTTAGTCTCTGCTTGAGTGATTTGCTTTCTTTCCAGACTTCTTTTTTCCTCAGTGATCTTCCATGTTTCCACTTTGATCCATTGTTTTTTTCTCCTTTGTCTGATTTTTTTTCAGTTTCATCGTAGGTTCCAGCTGCATTTGTCCAGTGTTTGTCAGTGTTCCTCCAACTCACCTCATCATCTTCCTAAGCATTATTTGAGATGACTTCATATCTATTGCAAACTTGCAATGTCAGTCTTTTCTTTATGGGTGGATCTTTCAACATGCTGACATCAGATCTTGGTGTTGCTGTGTGCGGTGGGCCTGGTCTCATCAGCTTCAGTTTGGTATCAGCTATTACAAGGTTGTGGTCACTGGCGACATCAGGTCCCTTGGACACTTTAAACTTTTTTGACTTTTTAAATAAATCTATGAATATAGATTTCTAAACTTTATTTACAGTTAACAAGGAATTCTTGGCTGCTAGATTATTTACATTGAAATGAATATAATTAATTGATTTGCAACTCTGTAGGCTACATCAAATGTGGGATTTAAAGTTTGCTTAACAACACCAAATCACATGAAATTCACAGTGAGTCAAAAGCTTAGATGGCAACTACTGAGATCTGCTAAGCTAGTTAGCTTTAGCAGGAATTTAGCTGTTTTTATTTCTCTCTATCATGATTGGATTTTACCTGCTTCTTCTTTTAGTTATGCAGAATAACAAACTGATGTCAGTTCATCAAAACGTATATTTTTCATTCACAGACAACAGCTTCTTAACTAAATTTTGACCAAATATGTTGTTACTGCAATTCTTAGTAATGGGTACACTTGGGCTTGTCATGTCTGACTATATGTACTGATATTATATACAGTATTGCATATATACAGAATAAAATCTTAATATAAGAGACTAGAAGGAGTCTGTTCCAGGTGTTGTCTGTGCTAAACTTCAAAAAATACTTTGTTTTTCCAAAGTAAAGCACAATCAATGAAATCAGTAAGCAGGGGTTAACATGAAAATAGTGCAAATCAACCAGCAGTCTGTTAGATAAATGCTTCCAATGTCCCAAATGTCCCTTCAGGCCGAGTTAAAAAGCAATATAAGTCAAACAAATCACAAGCACTTTCCCCCTGCCAGCAGGGAGTGGGATAATCTTGTGAGTGGGAATGTTTATCTTGGACACACAAAATCACATATTTTCACGGAGTAAAAAATGACAACAAAAGAGCCATGTGACCATCTTCTGTGCTTTTAACAGACTCTCCTCTTCTGTTCCCTGCAAGTATACTGTGTATTCTTATTGGTCAGAACCTGTGCAAGGACCCATTTGTCAACATACAGTTAAAAATCCTTAAATGCGCCATACAATACGCCCTGTGCATATTCATATATGCTGCTTGTGCGTTCTTTGGAAATCAAAATGGGAGTAGTTTGTGACAGTACAAGTGTTGCGCTTTATGCACATGACTGGTGACATCTGGGTGGGACTAAAACTGGACTTGTTCTGTTTACATCATTTAGCTGTTCCTTCACACTTTGTCCCATGCCATTTCAACCAGATTTCTTGTTGGGGATCAATAAAGTTAATCTAATCTCAAGAATGTGAAGGCAAAATATGTTGGAGTACAAATACATCCCCACACACGCTTTGGCATTGTCATTCTACCTGCACATAAATACCTTCACCTGCACTATCAGCACTGTGTGGTTTCATCTCCACACTCCACACATCAGCTGTAGGAGCAGTTTACATCCAGTATAACCCACGCTGGATGTTGACAGAAAACCAGTAAATCCTCAGCAGAGCCAAGAAGAACTCAAACTGAGACTTTACGAACATGATGAATTACCTCCTAGTTAAAGCACCAAGCATTTCAAAACTGCATTGCAGAGGTCAGATACTGTTTGCCACTGAAATAATGGCTACCAGTCTTGCCATATGTAGATCTTTGATTTGAACTGAAAGCAGCAAAATCAAAACAATGGTTGAGGGAGAAAGAGAAGCAAGAAAAGCTGCTTTGGGTTAACTCTGTGTTTACTTTTCATAAAGAGCAATTCACAGGGGGTACCCTGTCTATACTGCATTCATGCACCATTTGTGAGCAGTCAGATGTGAACCTTTCTGTGGCAGAGCAATTCTTAGAAACCTTCTTCAGAGTAAAAGAAGCAGCACAATGTCGCTCCAGGTGCCAAAAGCTGTAAACTGAATACACAGGCTGTTACAGAACCTTTGTTGTGAAGGAAAACACAACAGAAGGAGTGACTTGGCATGCAGCGTGTTGGATAAATTAACGTGTCAAACGTGGGGAAAACAGTACATACCAAACCCTGTGTAGCTGGACGTCCACCGCAAGCCCTGACTGAAGTCTGCACAAGACACAGAAGTTGAGCTGGAATGATCCTGGCTGATGTGAAACAGTCACAGGCTGCATCTGTGAGGGTGGAGGTGGTGAGAGCTACCACAGGTTTTCCTGGGGATGTAGGCAGGGAACTACTCCCTCAATCCCCCCCTCCAAAAAAAAAACCCTAAATTAGGGAAGGGGGGGTTGAAAGAATGTGGCTGTATCAACAAGAGTGCGTACTCATTGTGGTTGAGCAGAAAGAATTCAGAGGTACAGACTGTTCTAACCATTCTGATGCAAGTTTCATGTGATGCTGGTTGACCACAACCTGGTGACTCAGCTTACCTGCTGATCCGCCAGAAAAACTCTGGGTTGTGAATCTGTTGTTGCACAAAAGAAAGCACGTCTGAAGAGATCTACGTTTTCATTTATTTTGGCGAGGAATGTCTTTGACACAGACACATTCACCGTCCTTGAGAGGCTCGACAGGACTTGAAGATGAAACTCTACGAGAGTATGGCTTCAACGACGGTCTGATCTGATTCTATGTGATCACTAAACAAAGCCAAGAAGACACAAACACTTTATACAAACACTTAAAGATCCAAAAAAGGCCAAAATAAGTCTGTTGCCTCTCTGAACAGATGCTGGCAAGATACTATCACAGCACGTTTAAACTTGGCTAGAACTACAGTCTTTACATTTGCCATGCTGAGCACAATCTGCACCCAGGAAAACATTATTAACAAATCACAAGAAAGTCAGACACAATATATTACAGAGACAGAAAAATATACTGTGACAAGAGCCAAGCAGAGGAGTCTAATCCCAGTCTGCATGAACACACACTTGGAACAGATGATAAAGATGTCTTTCAGTAATTATAGCCCAACACAGAAGCCAAAGGATCTTATTACAGCGAACTGTCCCGAGTCCAGTAGCTCACTCTAGACAGGAAACGTTTTCGAACCTTAGACGGGACAACCGCTGATGAATGTCAGAGCTGTGCGGGAAAATTTGCACTGGGCCAACACAGTGCATTTTTCTTTTGGAAAGAGTAGGACTCAACTGGAGGACTAAAAAATGCAGAAAGAATAGCAGAAAATACATAAAATATTAATATCACTCTTGATGCTTTATAGAATCAAATTTTACATTATTGTGCAAATCCTTCAGCTGGAGTAACCTAGAACTCAAAAGTAGCCCGCAGCTTATCTCATGTTCATGTGGAAAGAATGAGGGGGAGAGTAAGCTGCTGTGGCTCCATAACACACATAGAAAACAGTTTTGTCCATATCAACAACAGAGCTGGGTGGAGGGGAACTGCATCAGTAGTACATCAGCCCTGCAGAGCTCAGCTGGAGCGCTCCTCAAAACGGGGAGAGGCTCGGCACTTTGATATTGATGTCTCCGATGTTGATGTTGCGGGGAATCTCGGGCAGGTTCATGTTCTTCACGGCGGAGACGGCGCGAGCGGGGGCCGCCGACAGGCCTCCCTGCAACATGGAGACAACATGGAGAACATCTTTAAAGCGACTTATTTGATTCTCACAGTCCATTCTTGACGCACATTTTTATCTATCATTTTTGCATGTTAGACTACTTTTTTTTTTTTATTGTGAAACAGAGCGACAAAAACAGAACACAGCAAAAACAGTGACATAGGGCATAAACAGTAGACATACGGTGAGCAGACAGACAAAAACAAAGCTTGCAATCATAGTTCATGTAAATTCAGGTTGTCGTAAGTATGGGGCATGTTTCAATATTTGACTGGGGGGTAAATGTCCATGATTAATGATTTAAACAGGAAGGGGTATGGTGTGTATGAAAAATAGGTTTAAAAACAAACCATTGAAACAAGGCATTAGGGTTATAATGAGTGGAGAGAATGGTGATGTAATGCAGTATCATAACTGTGTGTGTAACATGTTAGACTACTTAACATCATGAGCAAAGTTTACGGCCAAATATCTTTAGATTAAGCGTCACAATATTAACAATTCAAATTCAAATTAACTTGCTCACAGTGTGCCCGATGCTCTGCTAAGAACTGCCTCCTTGTCAGTGCTGACAAATGAATTCACTGATGTGACACTTCAGATTTGGCTGCTGAACTGCAACCTTATCAGGAATAGTTCAACATTTTCCGGAATATGCTTATTTGCTTTCTTGCCCAGAAATGCTGTAGTGCAGACCCACCCTCAACCACAGTGTGTTGCTTGCAGGCTGCAGATTTCCTATTGTGATACAACGTGTTAATAAGTGAGCTATACAGGTGCTAACAGGTGGAGTTTGTTATCAGTGGACAGGCTCATTGTTTGCCCCTGTTTGCAGTCTTTATGCAAAGGTAAGATAATGGTCTCCCTGCTGGAGCTTCAGCTTTATTGTACAGACATGAGAGTAAGTGCTATTCCTTTAATTCAAGCCTTTTGATAACACTTGCATTTCACTTTTATTTGTTTCATTTCATTTCATTTCATTTCATTTTCATTTTCCATCAACATATAATCACTCATGACTGTGGTGCTTTTTGTGTTTAGAGGAGGAGGGGTCTTTAAAGATCCACGATCTGCCAACTTCAAGCACAAAGTCTGATAAGTTGCCTCAAATGATGTCACTCGAGTCAGCATTGGTTGGGGTTGAAGACTACAAATTAAAACTGGGGGTGTGGAGTTACAAACCTTTCTAGTCAGCTCCTGACTAGCGGCTCAAGGCTACATTAGCCGCTACAGGCAGAACAAACTTGAATCTCAAACAGACCTGTGTGGCCACGCTCCATTGTGGGTAGCACAGGCAGCAAGTTTCAGTAAGACGAAAGCAGGGTGGGAAATCACTTTTTTAAATACTATCAGCCACTGAGAGATAAATGTTCAAATTCACCAGCCACTGAAAGGTAATTACCATTTTGTGTCAGAAATCTACCAACCACTCTGGTATCTTACCAGCATTTCGGTGGTGGCTGGAGCTAATTTCCCACCCTGGATATAAGTCTGCAATGCTAAATGCTAAATCCTCTTTTAAGCCTTGTTATTTCTGTACTTTAAATAAATTGTACAGCTCTGTCTGTCACATCAATGCTTGTTTTTTTATTTTGTCTTGATATTTTTAATGAATGTAGCTAGCTAGTACTAAGCCTTCCGCGGTCTAATTGGTCAGTTGTTTCTTCAATCACAGGAAACAGGCATCAATGGACACAGCAGACTTGTTTGAATTGCTGAACAAACCCAAGATGTGGACATTTCAGAGGTCTGCAACCAGGCTAACAATGATGTGTGATGCAATGGAAACTTTAAAGCTTCAAGTGTAATTTTAATATTGAAGTGAATGGTAACCAGTGTGGCTGCCTGTGAAGCAAAAGCAACACATCCATCTATCTAAACATCTATTGTATGCATTGAGAAATGGTCAGCACTAATGAGACATTTATGCACGTTGCAGTCTATGGCCTAAAACATGCAAAAACACTAGCATGCTCCTTTAATGAGACTGACCTCAGACTTCTCCATGCGGTTCTGCACTTCAACCTGGGCTACAATCTCATTCATGTTGGTCTCCAGCACCATGCCCCCCATCACCACCTCCTGCAAGATATAATGGACCTGCAGACAGACATAGAGGAACACAGCAGTTGATACAGAGCGACAGCCTGCACACTAAAACTCTCTGCATGCTTAACATTCAGAAAACACTGTGAAATGCAACAGAAAAGTGCGAATGATGTCAGATAGAAAATTCAATAAGAAAAACCAGATTGCACAACATCACACGCTGGCTGTGCCTAAATGCAGCCAGAGGAAACTGCTTGAAGAGGTGTGAAGTTCAGTTCTTTACTATCCTGACATGTCGAGCAACTCAGCTCATCTGTGTTTCTTTGTACCAAATGATACAGAGGTGATGAGAGAGGAACAGATCTAATGTTGGAGATCAGCCCTCTCTGGAAAGGAGCTCTGACTCATGGCTCACTTGGCAACAGATTCAATTACTCCTTTAAGTTTAGAATTCCTGTGGGCAGAAAATATTTCAGAGAAAATGTGACTGTTTTCTATTGCAGGCCTACTTTGAGGTTAAGGATGACAAACGGAGGGAAAAACATGCCTGGGTCAGCTCTGACATTAGTATTGATATATAGGTATAGTTTTCCTTAAGGCTGCATTCCTAACTTTTCTCCTTGCAAAGAAATTGGATTATAGTCTATGCATTAGTAACAGCTGCGTGAAGCGACATGAAAAGAAATGAAAATAGTGAAAGAGCCTAAATTATTAATGTGCATACAGGGGTGAAAATTACAATTTCACCATGCTAGTCAGGTCAGTTTTGTTCAGCTAGGGGAACCTTCTGAGAGCAAAGGCTTTTCTTTCCAGTGGAAATATTTCCAAGTTTCATCTTGCTGCATTCCACAGGCCAAGCCCCACTGCACCACATGACATCAATTTCCTGCTGGGAAAATTCAATCAAGATGGCTGTACATGTGTCTGATTAGTTTCCAGCAACACTTCTAGCTCAGCTCCAGGGAAAGAAAAGGAGGCCTCATCGTAGCCTGAACAATACAGTGCTTCACTCTAAAGAAGCCTGCACAGACTTTAAACGCATTTTTTTTAACATCCATCACTGGAAAAAATGTTTACAAGAAGAAACCTTGAACACCGATGTGTTTTTTTTCCATCATTCCCTGTGAAAATTTGCACTGCTGCAGAATGTGTCGACTGTCCACACACACGGTGCAGGAGCCCGGTTTGATATACAGCCTAAGTTAAAAATGCTGAGCCCACACAACAAAAAGAACTGGATCGATTACAGGAATGCAGCTGTTCCTGAAAAGCAGCTGGCTGTGTGGAAAACACACACACACACACACACCTCCGGGTCATGTCTCTCATTCATAAATACCTAAATCCCCTCATGGAATAAACATGAGGTTGTTTTTGACATCTTTAAACAAAAGTAACAGATGTGTGTGGTGTGCAAAGGCCTTAACGTTCCCATAGTCTCACAGAGGCCGGGTACCTCAGGCTACAGGTTTCAGTGTACAACTTTGTGGCAAGTGTGAATCCGGCAGCTCAGGGGCAGGTGGACCATATACACAGAGTGAAACAATGTGCTTTTAGTGATTTTTTGCCTAATTTACTTCCATAAAATCCATCCAAAAAACATTCTGCCAAAGAAAATGTTAAAATGTTGACGATGGCCTCAAGGAAACTCATTTGCTCCTACTGACTAAGTCCCCACCTCCTGCAGCAGCTTCTCAGTTCAAACCAGAATTCAAAGCTATTCATAAGCTTCTGATCTCAACGCTGAGGCACAAACAGTAACACTGTGCAGAGGAAACGCTTGAAGAGGAGCATTACAGAAAAGGCTCCTCTGCTCCACACTCACCTTGTCCATGTGGAATATGAGGTCCAGTTCACAGACGTTTTCAAAGCATTTATCCAGTGTTTCCACAAACACCTGCAATGACGCAGATTTGGAAAGTCAAACATCTCATTTCTCAAATAAACACACAAGAGAAATAATCTCAAGATTATTATTTGAGATTATGATTATAATTGAGGGCATAAAATGCTGGCTCTCATGGATTTGTATTATTGTTAATGAACACAGTTGCTATAAGCTGCAAAAATGATCATAGTTCAAACCTGCAGGAAGTAAGTGGTTGCTGCAATGACTTGCAACTCATACTTGACATCTAAAAACTATAGAAATGGTGACTGATTTTGGATATAATGCCAATATCAGTGAAAATAAAGGTGAAGCCATGTTGGTGGATCAGTGCAAATATGGGGTTTACTGCAGATCAGTGTAAGCTGAGCATCTTTAAGAACCCGCAGTTATGATACTTTTACAAGTTCTTTCATGAAAGTAATCCTATTTTTATCATGTGTTGGTCAATATAATACTGAGGAACAAGAGTGTGGAGGAGATATTTATGTAACAGCATAACAAAGCAATGAAAACTTTGATCTTTAGCTATCTGATGACCGTGGTGAGTGATGGATTCACTTTCTACAGCTCCTACACTCTTTAGGCCACTAATTGTTTTACAAGTGAATGAGTAATGTCCTTTTGTGCTGCCACGCAGACGACATAATGTGCCCACAGGGCCAGTCAGATGTGAGGGCAGATTTCAGATCAGATAAAAAAGGAGCACATCAGCACTTTTTGTGATAACTCAGTTGAACTGTCTGCACAATCTGCATGTATGATATCAGTGCTTCCTTATTTACATTTTATTAGTACACGATTGTTTTATCCAGAAAGGTTCCCATTGTGTTCAACAGTAAAGTGAGTCATTCCAATGTCACCAGCATTAAAGGCAACCAGTACAGAAGGTAAAAGGTCAAAAATGACTTCTGTTGCCAAAATGAATCAGAAACAGCATACTGTAAGGGAAAGAAGCTTGTTAAGTTGCTCAAGGGAGAGACAAAATGTCTTCTTTTCAAGGTTGGACGACTGTATGAGCAACCAGAGGCGGTGCAGAAAAAGGGGAGATATGATTATGCTTACACATTCAATTTGTCTACAAAGGAACTGAATAAAGTAGAAACTGACCTGGATCAAGTCCAGAATGCCGAGCTCACTCTCAGACGAGTCCACACAGAAGACAAAGTAGAGAGTCGCATAGTGCCGGTAAATCAGCTTGTAGTCAGATCCACCAATGAGACTGTAAGAGGATAAAAATGCTGCTTTACAGAAATGTTCAGGACTCATGTTGTGCTGCGTTGTAATTACACAGCAATGGAACTTGGTCAAACAAATAAATGCATACTATACAATTAAAGCTAGGTTTAAGCATGTATGAGAGTCGACAAAGATCAAGTCTACTTTTGTGGGTTTGCCTCCATCTACTGGTTAAAGTCATGCTAGTGCATCGGCAGTCAGCTGACGATCAGCAGGTCATCTTCGCTGCCAAGTGATGTCAGCTGCTGCAGTGACATCAGACCAAACTGAGAAAACGCAAAAATTGACTTAGTTTTGAAGTTTTGAGTTTTGAATTGAATGAGTTTACAGCGGTTAATCTTTAAAGTTTTGTCAAAACGTTATAACACATCATAACTTCTAGCACAGATCTGCCTTTGACCTCTTCCAATGTAATTCAAACAACATAAAGTCTCCAATGGTGCGTAGTATCATGTTCAACCGTCACATTAAGTCTTTCCTTTAAAGAAAATCACAACACAAACAAATCAAACTCGCTTGCAGGAGCTTTTCTGGTAACAGGAGTCTTTTTAGATGTGCATATAGACTAAACTCAGGCTTAGTTATTCACTTGTCAAAACGCTATTTTCGCATCGAATCATAGCAAACAGGAACACTTGCCTCCCACCCTCCAAAAAGTTGCAGACATTGTCGTCTCTCTTAGACACCAAATGGAAAGTCTCTCGAATGATCTGCTGCTGCATGTCCTCCGCCTGCAAGACAACATGTTACACACTCTGTGTTTGGATAATACATTCACTCGACTGGCAGTGAGATAAGCTGTGTGGTTTGCTGCCCTAGCTTACAGCACTGCAAGCTAACATCGGCTAACCTTATTTGTAAATTGTAACTTGGCCATTGACAAACATTTCAGACAACACACACCAATCGAGATTATGGTTACATTTGTGGTGGCTGACTAAAGCTTTAACACACATTAGCTTTAGCTCCATGATGCCAAATGGAGAGCAGACAGCGACAGGAAAATGCTAATGTTTTGAACAGCGACCCCAAAGATACTTACAAAATACTGATAGAATCTGATCAGCCGCGGTTTTCCGTGGTTGTTAAATATCAAGATGGCTTTAATCATGTCTATTCTTTTGAATTAGCAAGTAACAATAGGAACTAATTGTTAAAATATCAACAATTTGACTGTTTGATGATATTAGCTAGAGAGCTACGCGACCTCTCAGCTGCCGGATGATTACTTTGGTTACATCCGGTTGTGTTTCCACATTGAGCAGCCCTCCCCAAACAAACGCTTCTTATCTTTAGTTCCAGGCAGGTCATTGAGTTCGTTCACATGCGCACTAGTGTCCTAGTTATAACCAGGATTCCAGTGGCTCATGGAAACATTACATATTGACAGAAACTTGGTTAAGCTACCTGGAGTATTCTACCATGATATCAGCCAGGATGCTGGGGAATGTAAACACCTCATGCAGGTTTCTGAACATTCTTTGTTTGTACAGAACATTGTGACTGAGATGAGGTGAGAAATCAAGACATGAGTGAACGCAGATCATCCTGGATACTGTTGTTCTATTTTTCATGTAAATGTTACAGGATATCCCAAATAAGATTAAAACCAGCATAGGCAAAACTGGGATAGCAATGTGCATGAGCTCTGAGTGCAGTTTAGATGTGACGTGTTGGATAAAATGTGCCTGGATTAATTTGAAGATAACTGAATCTACAGCGTAAGTTGTGGCTTAAATTCACCCATGGAGCACAAACATTACATAAATTGTACGGTGTCCCAGCTTCTTCTAAACATTTGTAGCATTGCTCTTTGTATGTCCACTAATTCTCTAAACACGTTGACATGACACATCTTCAGACTTTAGACACCTTAAATATAATAAGGAGCCCTGCAGTAAAGTACTCTGGTGAAGCTCATACTTATTTATGTAGCTTTGTAAAGTCAATAGTCCATGAAGTGTCAATATTGATGAGGGTTTACACTGTTACTCTTTTTCTACTTCCCATGTGTCATCAGGAGTTCTGAGACTTTTTCCCGCTACATTACATAATGCTGTAGTCTTTGTGACTAATGCACCAGCAACTGAGGCACAACATAATAATTACTGGACCCTTTGTACCTTTGTCGGCTGCTTCACACTGCCTTGAAATCTCAAAGCAGTGATGTCACACCAGCTGTACCTTTCTTTGTCGTGAACTACACTTGTTCGCAGTAAAATCTGATCAAAAGCAAAAATTATGCGGTGTGGCAACAAAAGCTCAAAAATCAATATACAAGTGGTAAACACACACACACACACACACACACACACACACACACACACACACACACACACACACACAGTGCATTATGCAAAAGGAACGCTGGTCATAAGTAGAGCAACATTCTTGAAGGATTTTTTTCCATAACCACATTACAAACTACGGCCTGTCAAACTGAGCTGAATTAACACTCCTGACTGTGTCCACAAACAGCAAACATTATGAACTTCTTCATCAACTTGACAAGCCTATTCACATTGCATTGACCGTCCCCTGCATGCAAGCAAGGGAGAGGATCTTGATCTGTAATCCTTTACTCTTAGCATCAGTGAAAGGCACAGTTATAATATGGCTCGTCTCAGCTTGCTGCTCTCCTAACAAAAAATATCCACTCTGATGTAACTAATGATGTAATATAACCATTTAATAATTACATATTTTCATGTTTACATTTACAGTATTCTGTGATAATGGATTGTGGTTGATGATCCTATAATGAATTAAATAAGATTCTATGAATCCTCTGTTCATAATCAGGGTCATGGGGTTCATGAGGGAGCAGGGCAGGCAAACAGAAATGCTTTTAATCTATTCTGTCTACAGATCCATAAGAGTCTCCAGTTCACCTCACCTGTCTGTCCTCAATCAGTGGGGTGACACCCACCAAAACTCTACAAAGATAGGACCAGTGTCAGCACTTAAATCTTGGACCTTGGTGCAAAGCAACGGCGCAATTTTATCATGCATGTAAAGGCATTAATTCTTCTTCAATGAAGACATTTTGACATGTCCCAGCAGGAAAATCACAGGTGCAAATGTTAAAATGAATGATGGCTGAATGGCTTCATGCTTCCAGTGTGCATGCAGCATGCTGTGTCATTGCTCAGTGGGACACTTGAATGGAGAAGAGCCATCATCAATGTCATTATTAACACCTGTGCTTTTCCTGACATGACAAGTTAAATGTCAGAAAGTACAGTTGGAAAGTAGGAAAGTGTGAGTTTGTAAATAAACATGAGCTGGAGAAATAGCCTAAAAAGTTCAATTTATTGCTAATTGAGAATTTACCAGTAACTGTATATTTGTGGGTTTTGAGGGTTCACACATTTGCCAACAGTAAAAATCAATTTGTAAAAGCTAATTAGTTGATAACACAACTAGAATGAGCTTCTCTGTCATTTCTTTTTGTTCACATTTGAACAAGGGAAGAAGATTCATAATGACTTTTCTGAGGATTGATTGCTGTGTCGTCTTCGTAGACAACAGACTGATCTGCAGTTTATTGTGTAGACAACTATCTAACTCTTGTCATACCTTACCTGTCAGATGGGGCTTTATCAGACACAGCCTACTGCTGTGTGGTCTAATGTCAGTCTATCTGGGAATTCTTGAGCCACAACTCCACCACTAGGCCTACTTTCAACCCAGGCCAGCCGACGTTCTGTATTGTGATCAGACCCAGCAACATCAAAATGTCAGACCACATTTCCTGCTCTGATTTCATATCCATTAATTCTCTGTTGTACGTTTTTCATCATTAGTGCTGCAGAGCCACCCAGGCTGTTGTCTGCATATCTATTATTTCCCCTCTAAATTCCCTTCCTCCTGCATGAGCACAGTGGAAAACAAACAGACGCTCATTAGCATGTGTGACCCGTTGGTGGTAAACAGGCTTATTTCCACATGAGTGCTGTGCGAGAATGGATTCCACCAGGACAGTCGAGGTAGGTGGGCCCGCCGGTTGCCTTCATGGGGACTTTAATAGGGACTTAACAAATGCAAGTGGACAGGCACAACATTCTCTGGCACAGGAAGGTCATGTTGGTACAGTGAGCACTTGTTAGAGGGTGACTCACTGTATTTGGACTCTTGGGTGGCCACTGATATTCACTTCATTTTTAATGTGCATTTTTTTCGCTCACTGCTAATTGTTGGATTGTGACGGATGCCGAGTGCTGTGTGCCAAAGCTGAGGTAATGTGCAGCGTTCAAATAATGCCTCTGTGCTCTGCTCTGTGAAGTGATGAAAGCAGCCTGTAATTACAGGGATAATCAAAACTGTCAGGGGCTCTTCTATGGACGATTTTGTTTACTGTCTGCTTCTCTCACAGCATCGAAAGCTGCTGGGCCCCCACCTCCTCAATTTGGGCCTCAGACCTCAAAAGATCATTGCAACTGTACCTGTCTCAAAGTAAAAGTCAGAGTCATGAGATGAGTTGTTTTAAAATCACCACATACGAGAGGCACAACTTAAACTGTGCTGTATCCCCATATACTCAGCTCACGTGGGTGCAGTATGTTACTTCCCTTGTAGTTTTGTGACTTTTTTGGAGCTAAATGGGTCATTAAGGCCAAGGCTAACAGCAATCCCTCTTTAGCTCTATAGGTCGGACAAAGCATTAATACTGTCAGGATTACAGTGTCCACTGCGACCTCCTATGATAACAACATATGCAAGGAACAACAAATCATATTTTAAACCATGTTTTTAGAGGGAATAGACCATTATTATTTTCTTGGTTTTCTTTAGCAAATTAGTAGTTTTAGGTTGGACCTATGCCTCTTGACTTGTATTTTACTCAGATTAGATGCCTGCAGTTAGTGCTGCTCTCCTCAAGATGGCAGCATTTCGGTGTCATTTCAGAGGAAACCAGTGCTGTATGAATTACTACCAAGCTGCACAAGACATGACTACATGATGAGGTGCGTTTGAGAGGCTAATTTCCCAAAATGCTGGATGTTTATTCTGTAAAATTCATCCATATTCAATATCTCTTTTCAGTAAAGATGCTTAAAAAGTGTGTCTTGATTTTTACGATATACTATCACAAGGCACATGCTTAAGAACAATGTGATTGTTTACATGTTATTAAATTATTGAAAATGTGAATTCCATTACAGTACTTCAAGGAGAGTTTAATATATAGGTTAATATCATAATATCATAACGTAAAAACAACTACGGCCGCGTTTTACTATCTAGATAACAATAATACAGACATAATATAGACACTTGTTGGTAAACGAATATAGGCAGTGATGGCATTTAACATTATATATTACAGGTGGTGCAGACAGACACGATCGTTGTATAGGCGGCCCTCCGCTGTGTATTCCTGAGAAGCAAAACAAGCCCGATCCTGGATCAGCATCCCCGATTTCCTTCACACCGCGTCGTAAACGGAGTCGCTACGGCGGTGATCAGAGAAAAGGAAGTACAGAGGTCTCACTCTGTCTACACTTTTGAACCGTTATGGCGACGGTGTTTGCCTTTACGAAGAACTGCACAAAACGATGCGCCGGTCAAACTGGAGAGTAGGCGACTTTTGTTTGTTGGCTACTGATGGATTAATGACGGTCCATTTTCCAGCCCCTGTCTCAGCGTCTGGTGTGAATGTAGAAGGAAAGATGACGCAGTGAAACGGCCCTCTGTTGTACATGATAATGATAAAGTAATGACATGTGGTGTAAACACCACAGTTTATCCTGTCAACGACACTGTTAACAGAGAGACATAGAACTACCCGTCCTGTGATGAGTACCAGACCAGTCACTATGGCAACTGCTCTCCCATGGTGGCTAAACTGCAGTAAGAGCGACGCCCACTTCCACAGACTGGAAGGCGGGGCAGGAGCAGGAGTGATTCATCTTTTCAAACAGAGACGATCTCTGCGCACGGCGCCGTGTTTATAGTGAACGCGGCAGACTGCAGACTGATCGAAGGAGACGGTATATGTACCTGTACATTAATCTGCCTAGCTACGCTTCCCGTTCAGCTACCGATCGACGGAGGGCATTTGATAACTAAAGGATTTGACCCGCCTCGGAGCAGTAAGGTCAAATACTCCATTTTCGGTTGATATGAAGGTGAATTACAGCTACCACAACAACGCGGTGTGTGTGTGCATGATGAGCGGCTGAAGAGGAGGAGGAGGAGGAGGAGAAGAAGGAGGCTGCGGTCTGAAACCAGATTTTATCCTGGATATTTCGGAAACCAGCGTCGTGTCGTTCACGCAAGGGGGCTGTATATCGATTTAGTATGTTATTGTATGCCCTAGACTGTCTCTTTCCATCCTAATTTGAAGAGGGTTTGACCCGTTTTCTGCCTCCTCAGGATCCTCCAGCAGCGGGACGTTGAACGTTTTTTCCTCCAGATATGGAGTGTGAAGATGCGGATTACAGAGGAATCCCCACCGCTAGTTTAGCCGCATTGGTTTTATTACACACATCAGCGCGGCGTTGTTTTCGGCAGGAATAAACCGTGAAACTATGAATACATATTTACTGGCTAGGGGAACAAATCGGTGATTTTGGAGCACGATTGGACTCCAATTAGGAAACGTGAGAGAGCTACCCTGCTAGCCTGCATGTAGTAGCTATTAGCTCCATTAGCCGGCTAACAGCTAAAAGGTGCTGGCTGGAGATTAAAAAGCTTCTTTTTATAATTTGACCAGGTTTTACCCACGTTTCCTCCATTCATCGCATTTATTTACAGGATTTGGAGGGATTTACTCATCCAGGAATGAGGTCTCGAATGGAAAGGAGCCGCTTGACCTTGTTTTGGGGTCTGATGCTGGGTCTGTCGTCCTGCCTCCGGCCCGCCACCGCAGAGAGTAAGTAACGCTGCTCCACACCACCACACACGGGGAAACAGCCTTTTCCACGTTCCACTGCTGTTCGTTTACAATGGAAACACCAGCTTTTACTTTAAGCATTGCATACAGGTGTATAGCACATCAGAGATAATGTTTTGTAGGCAGTTCATTTGCATGTTAGGTGTCCGTGTGGGAAGAGGCAAGTGTGTTGTTTATACAGAAGAAGACATGGTGTGGCACAGTGCAGTGATGTGGCTTAAGAATGACAGAGGATAACAATTTACATTATTTACTGCGTGGAAATTGTGTATTACATAGTGTAGTACTATGGGTGTATGGAGGAAAATATATTTTTTCTTCGTGGGAAACATATTTAATATGTTAGTTGTGCAAACAAGTGCAGGGAACTTGGTTTTGGGAAATACTGCTTTAGGGATTGTAGAAAGTTTAGTTGTAATCTTGTAATTTGGCTTTAAAACACAGCACAGACATGACAGAAATGAGTCTGTTTAAGTGTGTTGGTAAATACTTTATCATGACTCAGCCAATGGAGAGAGCCCGTCAAGCTATATATACACCACATTGTCAAGTGTGAGTCACAGTGTGGTGAATTAAGAATCAACAAAAAGTGGAAGGGATCTGTGATCTCAACAGAAAACCACAAACAGAAATAGGATTTGTGAATTACTAAGGTAGGTTATTGACTTTAGTCAGGTCTGTCTTCTTCTACATCCAAAAATGTGAGGTATTGTTTTCTTACTGAAGTGGGAAAAAGTGCCACAAACAGTGTAAACACAAGTTAGTTGTCACTGCTTGTACTAACAGCCTCGACAGATAACCTCTGTGTGTGCTGTAATAAATTAGACATTTCCACACAAAATAAACAGGCACACATGAACACATTTTTTTCTTTTTTAGCTGTTGTGGGTCACAGGAGGTGTTTGTCAGTGATGTGAAGATGTGTAGGTTAAGGCCTTGGTTGAATTTAACACTGTGGAAAATTTCAAGGTTTCTGATGAGACAATGTAGACCCAACTTGAGTGAAGAAAACACAACCTTGACTGTCACCTTTAAGCCTTCCTTTGTGTGCAGGTGTGTCTGAATGAGGCTGTAAACTTTAATAATTCCACCTTAAGATTGAAACCACAGCACTGAACATTATTTGTCCAAAGGTAACACAGCTTTTTTGTGACAGTACAAAGTTGTTTATTCTCTTTTACTATACAAACTTGGGAATACTTTGATCTTGGTGTTGTGTAACAGCATTTTTCCTGAGTGAGACAAAGAACGATATGGTATATAGACAGTATGAATAGCATTCTTTCTTATGGTCAGCATACTCCACTGGTTGCAGCAAGAAGTCAGACTGTATGTATGCTTATGTGAAAATGACTGTGCTTCTCACTTGATTTATTACCTTAGTAAACACTGTGCTGGTGAGGTTATGGTATCGATCACCAGCTTCAAGTCTTCTTCAATACAGCTCAACGTTCATTTTGTAAATTTTGGTCTGGCAGCCTTGTGATTGACAAGTCGCTACCACAGCATGGCCTTGGGTTCTCAGTAGGGCTGTCAATGAATATTCTGACTTCAAGTTTATATTGAAATTGTTAAAAAAAATCCATACATTTGAATGTGAACATTAACATTTGAATGTGGAGGAAAGAGCAGCTCCACCGCAGAGGCTGCATTGACAGAACTGCATGATGGACAGGAGTCACAAAACCAGTTTCTATTGGCCCATAATGTTGTAATTTAGATGGGAAATCTGGCTCCAGGCACTGTTTCCCCCTCGGCTTCTCTGATGTTCACCCTCTCTCTCTCTCTCTCGGTTCTCGCCCGATTTGGTGATTTTTATTTTAGCCAATTTTATTTTTAGCCAATTCAGAATTAGTGATGATTGTTCAAATAGTGAAGAGACAAACCAAGAAGGTTTCGTTGAGATTCATTTTGTTTTTGTCAGGTTTGAATGAAGAGTGTTTTACGATGATAAAATTACTGTTTTTGTGAATGGAGTCTGGTGGCTTTGGGCCTAGCGATATAACAGCTGTTTCAGGTTAAACAAAACGGATCTCACTTTTTAACAAGACAGTATTTTTGTCGAGATCCTGTCCATGATGTCGTCAGACACTTCTTATGAGGAAAACGAACACCTGGAGGGAAACTGCAGCATGTTTCATGGCTGCCGGCTGCTGCGCTCTCGTTCAGTACTGAAAAAACTTAAAAAATTGTTGTCTCCATTAGTCACTTGAACAAAAAAAACATGGAAAAATAAGGTTCATAATCAGATAGTATTTGACCAGAATTCCTCTGATTTGTGTGGGACATTGAAGTCTTCCAGGACACGTGGACACCAACTGCAAATTATCAAACAACATCACTTTCATTGACTATTACCATTGGATAATATAGTGCTAAATAGCTACAAATAAATGAAATGACTTACCAAACAACCAGTAAGGAAATGTGGTTTCCACAGAAGTTTCTCCTCTCTCTCTTTCGGCTCTTTCAGTCTTCATCTGCAAAAATTCTTCTTCTGTACTCTCTGGTTCATAAAGGTATCCTCTTGTCTTCACAGTGAATGACATCTCGTTGTTGCTGCTGTGAGGCACAGTTGGGCTCAATACGAACTAATACAGAAGTTCTACGGTTGAGAAAGTGTAGTGCCAAAGAAAAGGGCGGTGGTAAGGCAAAGCAGTGAAAATATTCAAAATATATCTGTCATTTGAACTGATATTGATTAATTTGGATGAGCCTTCTTTTAGTAGAGTAGATTTTGCTTCTGTGCTGGGACACAGCTTCTGCAAACTGAGGGGCATGCCAACTGCCATCTACTGGAATTAATACACAGACTATTCATAATTACCTCATACAACCCCATTTAAAAAAACCCTGAACTATTCCTTTAGCTTACCTTTGACATGACACATCTGTGATACATTGAGATCCCAAGTCCATCTGTTCTTTTTTCGAAGAGTGACTGTGGAACTTGTCTAAGCAGACACTGAGAGGACCGGACTTTCAAAATACATTAAACAGCGTGTTATTTTCACTGTCTTAAATAATGTTGTTTTTATGAACCTATATCAGTGCAAACAAACTCTTAAACAGATAGAAATTCATCATGATAACAGGATTCTTGACTAAATGCCCTCAGACCTCAGTTCAGGAGCCAGTCATGCTAAGTACAAGACCCACAGTTCGACTGCCAATGAATGAGTCCTCAACAAAAAACAAATTCTTCAGGATCCTAGGAAGCAAACAAAAATACTCAGTTCGAGACACAATACAGTAGTTTGCCAACAAAAATTAAATTGAGTGACACCTCCTGCATCTAATAGACAAACTTGGTGATTTTCCGACAACTGTGGAGTTATCACCTGTAGTCCATCCAATGTACTGCTGTCAGCTCCAGGGAATGGTCAGTCTGAGAGCTGAGCAGTGATGGTGGGTTCACAAATAGAGAGGATGGAGTTGGAGAATACTCCCATTGTGTAGAATGGGCTGATTGTGAATTATGGACTTTTTGGCTTGTTGGTAGGCCCTGGCAAGGTAATCAGTGAACACTCACAGGATGGACTGGGCCTCGAGTAATGTTTATGTGTGCAGTTTTGGAATTTTTAAATATTCTACGGGCCAGGTGGGAAGCTTTGACGGGCCAGCTCGTGGGCAGCTAGTTGACCATCACTACTTTATGTTGTGGTAGGCTGTGCTGCTTCTCCATCCTCTGGTGTCAGAACTCTCCGATCTTGCCTCTCTGTCTTTTCTTAGCCTTGTATCTTTCATGGACATTTTTTCCAGTAAGTACCAGTAAGTATGGTGCTGCTCAGTATGTATAGTTGATAGCTGGACATGGAGGTGTTTTGCCATTGTGTTAATCCTCCGCCCTTTTGGGTGAAACCAGCCCCTCTGCTTTTGGTGGTAAAGCCATATAATAAGAATACTGTATTGCTTTTTAGCCCCCTTTTAGCCACAAGCCTGAATTGAAAATACCCTCTGCTCCTTGCATTGTTTGAAAGGGACAGAGTGTAAAACCAAACCCCATTCAAAAGCAGATGTTTCATGCTAGGACCCTGTTTTTTCACAGACCAAACTTTAGTTACACCATCAATCAGACTCTTTCCTTATTCTTGTTGATCTGTAGGACAACCAGCACACGTGAGTTACTCAGTAACATCACTAACTAACCTGTGATGAAGCGTTTGCCATAGACGTACCCGGATTGACTGGCCAGGTCCCACAGTTGACCATTCTCATCCTCTCTGCGGATGGCTTGAAGCCACAGATATCTTCTTTAGCTGTCCTTTGCTCTGTGGGGATTTTAAAGAATATTCTTAACATTTTGATGTGCAAAATGCGATGTAGCAGCTTTTAGCCATGGTGCCAATAGTTTTTTCAACTCGGCCAACACTTTTATAGTGCTTGTTTTCAGCAGAGAATTGACGTATGTCTGTTTTTGAATGATGGATGAATGACACTAGGGTGGTAAAGACTACGTATGTTTGGCCAGTTCAGGCCAGTAACTGGCCAATCAGCTAGCCCTGCATAAATTTTACTGTCCATTGGGCCATTGGATTTGTTGGACCCTGAGGCGCTGCACCATCCTCCCATCAGGGAAAAGGATGGGCACCACAGAAGAGCTGAGATTATAGATTGTAGTCCAGTTCTTTGAAATTTTGACTGAACTTTGAGACACAACCATCGGTACCACACAGAGGGCTTAGTGCAAGGACTGGGGCTTTCTCGTGACTAACTGCTGTATGGCAACATATTCAAGCTAGCAGCTTCTGTCAGCTTGTAAACCTTCAAACTGAATGAATTTAAAGCTTCTATATTTATTCAGAATTTCTTTTTATGTATTGCTGTCTGAAAATTTTCCGTGTCTCCAGCTATACTGTAAACTAGGCTTCCTGATTCATCCCATTCATCATGACATGCTGGGGAGGGGTGGGTTGGGGGCTTGAACCAGGGTCTGGGTTTTAAAATAGAACAGGCCAAAGTACATTCGCAAGCAAAACAGACTAAGTTCTGTTGATTGGAAAGAGTGAGGAGCTTGTGAACTGTGTGTCATGGGGTTTACTGTTAGCCCCAGTGGTCACAGGACAAACCTGGGAGCAGCAGAGAGGTTCTCCCATCGAAATTCTACATTTATTCTCACTCCGGTGTGGCGCTGTGTAAAGGTGCCTTGTGTGGCTAAACTCTTAGCATTCCTGCTAGTTTACTGTATCAGCTGGGACTAAAAGGCAGCTGGTAGGTTTGGATTAACCAGGTTCAGCTCTTCTGCTGCAGACCCAGCCTTTCAGATGAACCAAACTGGTTTTATCTGTCAGGAATGATCTTTTGCCAGAGCTTCACAGCGCATTTCTTCTCACCTTGCCTCTCATGTGGAAAAGTATTTATGAGCATGTTCCCCCCTCGGGCAGTCTGTCACTAACAGGATGGAAATGAAGAGTAAACACACTTGCTGCAGTCTAGTGGCAGTGTATGAAGCACCAGCTTAGAGGACGTATTGCTTCCTATTTCTTGTCTAATGGGGCTTCTAGTGGATTTCCTCTGATTGTCTGTGGATAGTCTGGGCGCTGCAGCCAACTGGGAAAAGGTTATCAAAAGTAAAGATGTTATCTGGAGGCTCATCAAAGCAGCAGAGATAGCTTGTGTACTCAGCTGTTTAAAATGTGTCAGCGCAGGTGGGGGGGCGGGGGCGGAGTTATTAAGCTGCTACACCTGCTATCGGTGTTTTCACTCTGCTGGTGCACAAGATGTAAATTTTGATCAGAAACTTTTGTTTGGCGTCTTAGCGAGCAAGGTCATGAGCAGTTCCCATGAAGGATGGCCATGCTGGCGTTGCAGTGAGGCCACAGAGGGTGAAGCGTCGAGGCTGTGGTGATGTAACATCACTAGGCAGCGTGTATTTTTACAGGCCCGGGTGTTGGGATTGTATTAACAGGTATGCAGCTCACTGAGGGTTGCTGACAGTGTGCACTGACAAGTAGATTACAGAGAAAGACATAACCGTCATACCAGCACAGTGCCTGCCTTAAATCACACCAAAGGCATTTTATAATGGCTCACCAAAGGCTCTCATTCCCTCTCGAGAGAAGACTTAAACCCTCAGCACTTTTGGTGGAAAAGCCTCCATTTTATGTGAGGGCCAAATTATTTTCCAATTAAAATGCCAAATGCAAAGAAAGGCATCTTAATCACATTTTCGCAGTGCGTTGGTACGCTGCGAACCACAGCCCAGTGCGCTTTGAAACTTATGTCAGAAGCGGGGTTGAAAGAGGTCAACCAGTGGAAAGTTTTTACGTTGGAATATGTTTGCTGACTGTCTGTTTACTGTGGTAAAACAGAATTATAGGACAATCCAGTTTACCAACTTCATGTGTACAAATGGGCTCAACTTTCTTTTGTGTTTTTCAGTGGAGAGATGGATGTCTGTCTGCCCTTTGTTGTTGGTGTCTGTTGCCACTTTCTCCATGAAAATGATCAACAGTTGTATGAGTTGGAACAAAGTGGTAGATATGTGAGATGACACTGAACTGGATAATATGTGTAATAAAATGTAGGGTCACACTTTTTTTACAATGTGATTCCCCTGCTGGTTTTCAGTTTCCTGAGCACATCTAAGATGTAAGATTGACTGTAAGAAGTGCTAACTCTCCCTTTTAATTTGAAGATGTTTGCATCAGATTAAACTGTGTATGTTTTCATACACGGTCCCTGGCTCGAGTTTCAGAAACTTAAATGAAACCCACACGTTTCATATTTTGTAGCTGAAGACTTTGGAGTTCACAGACATCAGCGGACGCTTGGTGTCGTCCCCGGTGTTGACCTGTCAGGCCTGTATTGCAGCCACCTTCACTTGTTGCCTCATGTTCTGTGTGCAGCGTTTAAACCCAGATGTCAAATAAGATTTATATATACATCGGCTAATCACGGTTGCAATTCAGAAATGGAAAAAAGGGAATGCATTTCCCTTTCTCTGAACTATATGGTAGGACTGCTGTGACATCAGGGAGAAAGCAGAGTTTTGGAAACTTAGCAGGAATATTACAATGTGACTGATCATGATTGAGGAGATTTACTCCCATACTTTTATTTGCTTTACCACTTACCCACAGCTTGCATTAGAATAGTGTCATAGAGTCCTAACAGCCTCTTTTTCTGCGTGTAACTGACTCCAGAGCTGCTGTTCAGTGGTCATGTTTAGAGCCGCTGAGCTGCGTGATGTAGAGACACTGATATGTTAGATAGTTAACAGGCTGGGGCTGAAAAAGACTTTACCACTTTGAAACCTGGGTTTGTGGACCATGTTTGACTCCAGCAGAATTTGACAGTGAAATAATTTCATTTGAATGTTTTGGACCCACAGTAACTTATCACAGACCGTCAGAGATACAATCAGAACACTGTTTTTGAGCGCTGTGTGTAGCTGGGAATTTATAGACCTTTCCAATATTTTCATGTGTCATGTTGCTCTATGCCGTCAAACCGCATCGAGAGGTTTGGGAAAAGTTCCATCACCACCATAAAGGTTCAGGATGTTCTTTTGGAAATTCAACTTTGTTCCACCTCAGTAGCAGTGTGGTTTCTGAAGGAACACCACACGTGTTTTTTGGGGAACTACAGATTTTGGTATCATCTGTACTGTCTGTCAGCACTAACTTTCATAAAGTTCTGTGCGGTTTATTGGTTTTACATGTTCACACTTCTCAGTATTCATAAAGCATGCGTTGGTTTATTATGATTTCTCAGGAAATGGATGAGAGATTAAAAACAAAACCGGCATTTATTATGCTCAGTTTGTTGCATATTCCACTCTATCTTATTTTCTTTGATTATACAGTGATGTGTATGGCCCTGGGGTGTGATATCTAGTGTGGGAATATGTATAGCTGGCAGCACATTGCTCACACTGCTGAGAGCAATCCCTTAATAATAAAATCACATTTACTTGCATTCATTTAGCCTGCAACACCAACCCTAATGTTTAATTATAAAATGTTGTAATTAAGGAAACAATTCGTTCATTCATACAGTAAAACTTTATGGAGGAGCATTAAAGTAGTAGTGTGACAATGTGTTAGCTGGTTGGTGTGAGTTTTCCATGACTCACTGCCCTCCAGCTTTTGAAGTCTAAATCCTCCTCACAGTGATGTGTGATAATGGCCTCCATGTTTCTGTGGGTGCTGCTGGGGCTTCAGGCTAAGTATCGGTCAGAGAGTAGCACACAGGTGGGAGTAAAAGTTGGAGAGGCGAACAGTCCACCCATCATCACCGATCATCACCATCACGCTTTACCAAACTTTTCCCGATGCGGGTTCAGATTATTCAGAGGCCACACTGAATTCAAAGTGCCTTTTTTTTCTAATTTTATTTCCAGTTGTTTTTGTTCTTGTATTTCTTGGTCTCAATAGATTCAGAGTCCTCAGTAATTAAAAAAGAGCTACTCAGGAGGTTAAGAACAAAACAAATGTAAACAAATCTGTTTTACACCGGACACAAAACTGCATAAATACATGTTTTTACTATTTGTTCACATCAAAGAGCAGACAAATGTCCTTTGATGAAAGGCCCAGACATTTTCACTTCTGGGAAAGATGATTCTTCAATTCACTGCATGGCATGACCGTAGTGCCGCTTCTACCACACAGCCGCTTCGGCATGCTCTGTCTAGAACTGGCTTTTGTGTCAACTTATCTGTCAAAGGCATTCAGTAATATCCAATTTCCACTGATGTTGACAGGTAAGCGTCCTGTGTTTAAACCTGAAAGGACGCAGTAAACTCAGATTGATGCAATCAACGCTCTGCTGCGCAGTGAACTAACAGTGTTATAAGTTTGATCCACCAACCAGCCAATATTTTAGTGAGAAATCTCCAATTTAGATAGTGTATGTAATGTTTTGTCACCACCACAGAAACACAAGGTAACTGCTAAAGTTTGATCGGGTTGTCTTATATTCATAGACTGTGGGATAGTTGTTTGATTAATGGATTATGTTCTAATAATGCATGTTGGTATTAATTGCTGATTGTGGCTGATCAGGCTAATTATCAGCTAATTGTACTCACTTTCTAATGGCAGTATGATGGTTGCCCTTTGTGTGTGTGCGCTCTTAAAGTGCTTTCCTGGGCTTGATGGTGTTATCAATGAGAGTCAGCATTCTTGTTTGCCCTGTTTTTAAGCTTCTCTTTTAGAAGTAACTTAACCATTTATTCACCAAGAGCTAATATCTCTCTGTATGATACCTCCTGTTGCTGTCACTTGCTGTGTATCTGCAGTGTATCTAGTGCTGAGAAGAGACCAGGGATCTCGCCTTGAGAAGTTTCTCATCAATATGTTTAATGTTTAAAGTGGAAAGAAGTGTTTTAAGTCATTTTTGTGACGTTCTTATGATCTCTGACTTGAATGCTAATAGTTACATGGGCTTTGAAACTTATTCAGATGAATCTTGATCAGCCATAGCCTATTTATTGACTTTGTTTTATCATTGAAATGCAACAATAACAATTAAAGTGAGTTGTTCACATTATAAAAAGATATTCGACAGCATTTTGTGGAAAAGTCAAATATTCAGGATATAGTTGTAACAAACTCTGTGCTGTCTTCATAATATCAGATGATGTATCTTTATTGCACCATTGGTTTTGGCTCTTATGTTCTACATTTTGCCTCAGTGAGTTTGTATTTGTCAAAGGCCAAAGTGGCTTTGCCCTAAAAATGACTTAATTCCAGACCTGCTAGTGCCACCATGAGATTAACATTCGTGGTTTTGATGGAAATGATGTAATAACTGGTGATTTCTTCACTTGTCATCAGATCAAAATTTTAACCTGTTTAATACTTTGGTTCCTGATTGAAAACCTGCAAAACAAATCACGTTCCCATCAACTTCAGCTGCACTTAAGTGCTAATTATGAATGTTAGCATGCTTAACAGCTAAGATAAGATGGTGAACATGCTAGACGTCAGCATTGTTGCATTGTTAGCATTGTCATTGTTAGCATTTAGCACAAAGCACCGCTGTGGCTCACAGCTGCTACCTTCCCTGTCGGCTCTTGTTTCTTGAAAAATGATGTTGCGACAGTACTTGCGAAACTCATGATTCATTTCATCCGTTAACAAGGTGTTTTATTACATATACTGTATTTGATCATATGACAGTGTGTATATCTTTTATGAGGGATGTCTTATACAGTTGAGTAGTTTCTTTCCCTTTGATGCCGTTGTTTTTGAAACCTTGATAAAAGTAGACAGTGAATCCAACAAACCTCATGTTAGTTGGACACAAGAGCAACAATATCCTGAAGTCAGAGCAATATAAACTTTATTGCACTGTTAACCTAAGCTTGAATAGAACCTGACTCAAGTATTTACTTTGTCACACCATGTTAAGTTGGCATTGAAAATGAGAACTGCCACGCAAACACGTTCTGTCAACAACAGCACAGCTCAGGTGTACTGCTAATATTTAAAGTATGTATTGGATAAACATCTCTGGAAATATCGCACTTTCAGGAATGTAAAACATTGATTTGTATATTGTTGCAGTTATTTATTGGTGAGAATGTGTACATGAATGAGGAAATATCCATAGCATTTGTAAGAATGTGTTGTCATGTAATTGCTTGCTGCTTTGCTTTAAAAGAACATGTGGGGCTGTTTGATTTGGCCAAGACCTCATATTGCGGTGATGAAATTGTTACAATCCCTGTGGAGAGCATCAAATAGAAGGAACCAGCAAAGAAATAAGTAAGAATAGAGCAAATGAGGTAATAGATATTTACGTTGCTGTTGAATTTAATGGATTCCAACACCTCACCATCTCCCTGTCTTTCCCCCCTGCAGTCTGTGGTCCCAGCATTGACATCGGCAACGACATCAGTGAATTCAGGCGTCTAGAGAACTGCACAGTGGTGGAGGGGTACTTGCAGATCCTCCTCATCGGTGACAAAAACAACAACATCAACCAGGAAGTGTTCCGCTCCCTCAGTTTCCCCAAGCTGACTATGATCACAGACTACCTGCTGCTGTTCAGGGTATCCGGCCTGGACAGCCTGAGCGCGCTCTTCCCCAACCTCACCGTCATCCGGGGACGGAACCTCTTCTACAACTATGCCCTCGTGATCTTTGAAATGACCAGCCTCAAGGACATTGGCCTGTACAACCTGAGGAACATCACCCGCGGCTCCATCCGCATTGAGAAGAACCCAGAGCTCTGCTACCTGGACTCCATAGACTGGTCGCTCATCATGGACGCAGAGTTCAACAATTACATCGCCGGGAACAAGCAGTCCAAGGAGTGCAGCGATGTCTGTCCAGGCATCATGGAGAACAACCCTCAGTGCAGAAAGACCATGTTTAACAACAACTACAACTACCGCTGCTGGAACTCCAATCACTGCCAGAAAGGTAAGCTGACTGTCAGACATGATAGGGATTTGAATTGCAAATAGGTCATGCAGACAATCTAGCCTTTGGCCTGATGTGTGGATGTGAATTTGGGAGTGTAATGAATGGCTCTGTGCCTACAGCTGTGGCCTGCTACCTGTCACTTTAACTGCTTTAGCTGTTGTGTTTTGGCTGTGAGGAAGGAGGAAAATTTCGGGGGGGGGGGGGGTTGTATTGTTCGTATTGTTCACAATTATGCTTTGTAATATGATTTAAAAAAAATTCAATTTGTGATAACAGCACTATTCCCACTTGTTGTTGTGCATAATGCTATGATGTCATTACATTAACGAGAGCCACAGCTGAAAGTGAAAGTTTCATTACTACTAGTGGAGGAGTTGGTTTGAATAAAGGGGAGCGACTGCAGCAGTGTTTTATCATTGCAGAAATACTCTGAAATACTGTGATATTATGTTAAATATTGCCCACCGCTAGCTGTAAGTTATCACAGGTGTCAATCTAAGTTAAGGAAACGTGACGAAGAAGCCAAACAGAGGTATCAGCTAAGACTGACTCAGCCCTTCTGAATGTGAGCAACCATTACCTGTCAAATGTCAACCTGCATTTATTTATACACAAACAACCTCTCCTGTCATCACGCATTCTACTGTGTTTCTCCCAAAGAGGCAGTAACTCAAATATTCAGGTGTATTGTTTCGCTTACTTTGCCCCATGAAAGTTGAATCCAAATGCTCTCATCTGCCTAAACAAAATGAATTAGAAGAGTAAGTGCTCCAGAGTTTAATTAAACTACTCCAAGCACGATGACTGTGACCTCGGCCTTAGATTTTGTGTTTACGACTGCAGTGTTTTAGGCCACTTGTTTTGCTGGTGCGTTTCAGACGATGTGTTTTGGCTGACTGAGTATGTGTGTGTCTGGCTGAATTGTTTCCCTGGTGACTGGCGCCTTGCTGCAGACTCAGCATGTTGATGTTTTCAGTCTTGTGACATGGAACTGTTGCAGGACTGGCCTGGATTGCATGCATGTCCACACACACACACACGCACACACACGCACACACACACACACACAAACACACATGCTTTTACCGTCATTACACACACACTGCAAATAGAGATGTTGGCACGCAGGACAGACTTATTACCGATGCAAATGTTTCTGACATAGACACATACCCCTGGCCTGCTTTGTGGGTTGTTGGAGTGGCAGAGTGTGGGCATGCTGGAAAGAAACCAGGAGGTGAAATACATTGGAGGAAGACATGCTGGATGGATGGAGGGGGTGTCAGGTGGAGGAGCAGAACTCCTTTATCTATTGTCAGCAAGAAAACACCAAAGAGAGTCCACATTAAATCTAGATCTCCTCTTTGTCTGTGTCCTCTCTGCTGAACTATCTCATCCAATAAGACACATTATCAATCAAGATCATCTAACCAGTCATTGCATGCATGGTGATCGAGTGAGTCCACAATAAGCCCTATCTACAGTCATCGCATCTTCCTTCCTGCCGCACCATCAACTCAACAGCAACCGGCAGCTGTGTTGCTTTGACTCCACAGTTTAATAGGACATTATGTTTAGATTTGGGTTATTTACGTGAACATTATGTCCAATTTGTATCATCAGTCAAATTACTTGTAATTCATTTAACATTAACATTTCACCATTTTTATATTTTTTTCTGGATATTTGACTATTTGCACTTGTGGTTAGATGCTAAACTGCATTTCGTTGTCTCTGTGTTGCACTCTGACGATGACAATAAAGTTGAATCTAATTAACAACTAGAACTTTGAGATCAAGTTCATCACTCATATCATCAAATTCATATTGGTTGAGGTGAGGTATTGCTCAGGATTCTGGGCATCTTAATATGTAGTTTGAAGGTTGTCACATCCTGGACTTGAGGCAACGATGGAATACAGATGCATAGTGATTTTGTGAAGTTATCTGATTGTTATGATGATAATATTGATGAAAATAATGATGTACTGACATTGAGACATTTTGTCTCTATAGGGAGGTCAAGTGTAGCAGCGCTGATAAAAGGCCATCTCTCTGTCTCCACTGTGCTATGACTAGGCCCAAACATGTTGTTCTTTATAGGGCAGTTGCTGTGAAGGACAGGAAATAGATTTGGATACTGTTTTGAAATAGCAAACAGCTGCAAGAAGGACTTCTGTCACTGCTGTGCTAGACCATCTACTGCTGCTAACTACTATTACTACAGCTACTGCTTCTCCCACTAACTCATTCTAGACAATGCTTGCAACTCCTCCATGATCACCCAGTGGAATCTCGGGGTAAGAGTACAGTTGTCACCACTGATACAGCTCGGTCTACCAACAGCTGCTACTAAAACCACTGTTAACACTATTGCAAGCAGCATTGCGGAGGCCATATTGTTCCTGTTTGCAGCTGCATGATGTCAGAGCCCAGCAGACACACGCACGCTACACTCCGTCCTCGACCGTATCTCAGAACCTGACTTGCTGGACAGATGAGACACTTTTAGGCCTGACAAATGTGTTCATTTGGCATCTTCCCATCAAATAGGTTGACATGTTTTGTTCGGTCAGTTTAAGTAGACTAAATATAGAAGAACTGAAGAACTATACTGTGAAGATGCATAAGCAGTCGTCGGGGCTCCAGATGGAGTGTGTCAGTCAGGGCAAATGGGCCATCAGTCGCTGCTGCCTTACAACAGAATTGACCTAAAACAACATGAAACATGAGCATTGCTTCTCTCACTGCAGAGTCTGCATTGTTGGGCTATTTGTTAGGCACTTTATTGGAGAAGTCTGGTGGTAGTAAAGCCAGGCATCATTAAAGTGAGGAAGGCCTGATCACTTGAGTAGCTGAGCTGGCTGACCGAAGTGTTCATTCCCTTATGTTGTTGAGGTGGTTTGTATGTATGCTGTGCGTTCCTCTGTATTCGTAGTATGCGGCAATAAAAACAGTAAAGCCTGATCCATCTGCACTCTGAATCGTGTGTGTTCACTTAATTTGTACTCGTAGCAGGAAACTCTCTGACCACAGAGGACCATACTATGATGGTTTTTATGTGTCTCTTCTGATAACCCTGTAACTAATCTTATCTGGGATCTATTGTTTGATGTGTGCCTTGCTCACAGGCCGTGTGCTGTGCTGGCATGAATGCCAACTTTGTATTCAGAGGCATTTTATTTCCAGACCCGGTCATTCATCAGATCAATAAATGACAGAAGGGAAATGTGCTAGCCTCGTTTTCATTGAGTTAATATAAAGGACATGCTTTCAGCCTGAACTCATTCATAAAACTGTTACGGGGAAAAGAGGGCTCAAAGCTTGTTTGCCTCTCTGGGAAAGTGGAGTGTTTTTTAGTCATGGTGGCGGGGGCCACATTCTCCCATGTTTACTTCCCTCATTTGTTTTTTGGAATCTGGTTTGGGTGTTTTGTCTCGTTCATAACTCACAGGCTTCTTCTAAAGAAGATCCATGCCTGTGCATGCTGGGAAGCAAACACATCGTCTCACTCGCTCTCAAACACACAAACCCACACACACGCTCACACATTGAACAGCATGGGGGATGTTTTTCTGGTGCTTTGTATGGTCTGAGGAGATGAAAGCACATCATTAAAGTACAAAGTAGGTCTTCAGGGATTTACTGGAAGGAATTTTTGTCTTTTGTTAACCCCTGGCTGAAGGGATTACACATTAAACTAGAAGGATTGTCTTCAGGGTTGTTGCTCAGCATGCTGCGTGATTAATTTGCTATACTTGTTTGCCCATTTATGTTTCTAGTCATTTAGGTGACATGTTATCCTGATAGTATAATGGAGTGAAGCTCACAAATATCTGTGGTTCAGCCAGGTCAGATACAGTATGGCACAAAGTAGCTAGTTGTCATTTTATTGTGGTGGTGTGGTGTTGCAAGCCAAGATAAGAAGCAAGTGTGGACAGAAGTTTCGAAACTTCATGTCTTTATGTGAAGAAATTGAAAGTCTCTGAATTTGGCGACTTCGAGTGGAAGTTTCTAAAACGACACTGACAGACAGCAAAGCACATGCTGCCCGTTTATCCCCACCACCATAACAGCTATCTCTCTGTCTAAAATAGAACTTTATAAAAAGGCTTCTTTGGGTGGGTGGGTAAGGGCTGGCATGGGGCCTCTGAAAAGAGCTTTTTGTCTCTTTGGTCCTGCCACATGATTTAATATAAAAGTTTTGGCATGAATCAATAGAAGTTGTAACATTAAAAGCACTTGATCACACTGAATGGTACAATAGATATTTATTTCTGGCATGGCAGAAAATCCACATCAGTACTCTGGTTCACTGTAAATCACAGCGGTGACCAGGTTACTGCTTAATCTCTTTAAGCCAGCAAACAAATACACTGTCTTTTTGAATGACAGCCCGACTGACCAGTCAGCTTGGTCGATATATTAGCTGATAGAATCTCATTGCAGATAATCTGTGTGGTATATATGTTGGCTGATAAGCAGTAAGGAATTACAGACCAGGTGTACCAAAGATATGTTTGGACCAGTTATTCTGACTGTATTATTCAGCTGTAAAATATTCTGCCTGGTTACAGTTTTACAAGACCAAATTTAAGAGATTCTCAACGAAAAGTTTGTTTAAAGTTAGACATTTATGAACTTTGGCCATATACCGGCAGATTTTTTTTCAGTCTTAAATATTAACATTAGAAAAATACAGTATCAGTTGGGGCTTTGTGGTGTTTATGATGCATACCATATAACCACAATGTACCCAGTTCGATTCCACGAAGGCTGTGTCCTCACCGCAGCAGCCCGGGTTCCATTCCAGCCCGGAGCCTTTGCTGCGTGTCACCCCACTCTCCTCCCCTTTTCCTCTCTCTGTCCAGCTGCACTATCAAAAGCAAAAAGCCAAAAAAATTGTTAAAAGGAAAAGAAACACGTGTGCTGCCTCTCTCATTGTTCCACAAATCCATACGATAGCCTGACATTATATGTCTGTAATTCAAACAGGCCAAAATTCAAATCTTTCATCATATGCAGCTGTTTTTTATTGATTTTTAAATGCTCAAAACTATGTTCCCATGACTGTGCTGCGTGCGACTATGCTAATGTGGTCTAAATCATCACTGAAAGTCATGCCAATGGATTTTCTGATTGCCAGATCGTCTATATGGGAGAAAAAGGACTGAATAGTTGAATTTCACATTGAACAGCCAAATCTGATTCACCTGGCAAAATTGTGAGTGTACGGCCCGACTCTACACGGTCAGCTATCAAATGATGGCAAAATTCCAAAAATAAGCTTTAACATAATCCAATATCAGTCAGGCTTTATTGAGAGCACCACTGAAACCATGTGCTTGTTACCAGTGTCAGTATTTAACATTTGACTGGAAACTAACAGGTGTGTGTTGGGTAAATCTGGAATAATGTCATCCAGCAGATCCCAGCATGTCACTGTGTGTTTTTGCAGAAACTCATAGCACTGTGATTTTTAAATTAATGCTGACTACATTGCTGGGGCATGAGTGAAATTGTGCGAGTCAGCTGACATGCTGGCGACACACTATCAGCTGTCTGGCAGGAAAACATACTTCTGTGTGTTTGAAAGAGGGTTAAGGAGCATCCAACAGAGAGAGAGAGGGAGTGAGTTGTGGAGTCAGTCCCAGCCACCCTCCCTCTGCTGTTTTCTGGTTGGTTTTGGATGTGGTAGCTCCAGTGTTTATTTACCCAGAGCTTCTCTAGTGCTAAATCGGAGGCCATTTTTAAACGTATATTTTCTCAGTGTGAACTAGCCTTTTTTGTAGTTTCTACCTCATTGATGTTTTTTGGGGTTTTCTGCTGAACTTGACCATGAAAGTTTTAGCTCCCTCTCTGCATGTTAGAGATGAGGTAGCTGGGATGGACATGTGGTGGAGTTGCATAGTTGCATTGATGAACTGGTTGCAGTAGTTCCAGAACCAAGCATATGAAAACCTGGCTGCTGAATTGATCCTCCTTGAACCACACTTTCTCCATGCACTTCTTAAATACATGCCAATGCAACCAACTACTGTATAGTCAGAAGAAAGAAAACAGAGGATACAAAGCACAGCTGCATTTCCACAGACTGAAATAAGTCTCGGTTTGTTGCTGCTTGAGCACGTCATGCTGCTTCTGTACCACAGAGAACAGAATCTTTGCACATAGATTGGCATTGTGCCTGGTACTGTAAGAGTGTTTCATTGTGGGTAGAAGGCAACCATATTGGCTAGGTGTATGTGGAGTTAACAAGTTCACTCATCTAAATATTTGATTTGACACACTCTGAAGCAGGCTTTTTATGACTTGAATCACTGCTGCAGATGAAATTGATTGCACTGTTTGAGAGGAAATAGCCTCTGGACCTCTGAGATGCCCAACGCAGCTGATCAGGGGGACACTGAAGAATGTTATAGGCTTATCTGATTAGATATGCTGGGTAGTTTTCTTGATGTTCACTTAGAGACACATGGAATGAACTAATCAGCTACAGCATGACTCCAAGTTGTGATAAATGAAACAGAAATGCAGAATGTAGTGAAAGGTCAATCACACTGTGAATTTACCAGACATGTATCTGCAGAGGGATTGATTGAGAAACAGAGGTTTCATATTCTGTTCCAAGCAGTCTAACAGCAACGTGTTGTCCACAGTAGTGGTGTGCTGTTTAGAAATGACAAAAAGGCTCGAAAGGATGGAATAAGTACAGTTTTAAAGATGGAAAAGGCATTGAAAGAGTGAAGGAGGGAAAGGAGAGAGCGGGGAAAGAACTGATATCGTGATGTACTGAGGCAATGAGTGTTGATGGATACACAGCAGCTTGGTGCTAAAGCTTTATTGTTGCACAAGGTTGAAGCCATTAGACTCCGTTCAAATCAGATGACACAAGTGTTTCACAAAGTTCAGATGTTGTTTCTCTATATGTGTGTTCAAGTGATTTGTGTAGTGACAGAATAGGTCTATAAAGCGAATGCATGGCTCTTCCTTCTACAGTACATACCAACACATAGGGTTGTGGGTATGACAGTATATAGTGTGAAATGGTAGAATTGTGTCCACCAGTAGGGGGTTGGCAATACCATTTCCACTGAGGCTATCCCTTCAGCCATTTTCACAGTGTTAGCACTGCTAGCCTGCTACACAGCGAGCGAGTGGGCATATTAGTGGCATTGCATGGAGTGTAGCTGCTTCGTAACTTTGCAGATATGTCCAAATACATGTAGCATTGATATCAGCACATAAACAGTCATCATTACGGATGAGTCTTCCTCCTCCTGCTCGCTCTACCCAGGCGCCACCCCTCGCCTAAACCAGAGTATTTCCACAAAGTTAGAACGCGTTGGATGTCATGGTATAGTATAGTTATTTTAAACCACTTTGTAGTTTAATGTACAATCACTATATAGTTACGAGTACTGTTACCATGATATAAAATGACCTGATAGAAGATTTTGGTCATATCGTCCATCCCTACCGACACAGATCCTGAACAACCACATAAAGGAAGAGCACAGGTTCCCATTGACAGTATGAGGTGTAGACATTATGTAAGGCAAGAGGGCTGGGGGGTGGAGGTGTTTTTGATTAGAGTAAATCAAAGTGAGAGGAGCCCAGCTCCAGCAGGGAGGTCATGATGTCCAGACAGTCTCGCTTGTGTGACCTAGTGCTTAGGGCTTAAGGAAGCCCAGTGACTACTAGTTCCTGCTGATGTCTGTCTAATCTCTGCTATAATTAGCTCCATACCCTGATGTACTGAGTGCAGACGCCCACTCTTGCACTTCCTACACTGTGAGGAAACTGATGAAGCACGCCTGGGTCCATGTGGTTGCCTGTTTGAATCCCTGGTCTGAAAGCAATTGCGAAATCCCTTCGCTTAACATCAACTGCAAATGTGTCACGAAGGACCAGTGCTGGACTTAAATCAGCGTGTCCTTTTGGCAAATCACCTTATGATGCACTACATTTATTAATCGCATGCCTGCCTTCATTTTTACCTGTATCAGGCTCTTAGTAGCGTGCCTCTTGGGGCTGCTGCCTGTGGTAGCTTGCTGAGAGCTAAAGGAGCTAATAGAGTACGTCAAACTATTGGATCGAATATCAGACAAATGTCACTGATCCACAAACTGGTCCATATTCCATAGTCTGCGATTATCAATCATCCACCATTACCAGGATGATCATCAATCATTGACGTTGACTCGGTGGATGATCGCCAGACCAGGGCTAGCTGTTCTTTAGCACAGGCAAAGTAAGAGGTCTCACTCCCAAAACCATGAATGTCTCATTGGGTTATGCAGGTCAGACACTTCATGGCATATTGCTGCCCTCTACTGTTTGTTATTAATGTTCTGTTTGGCAGTTATTTATGTTTTTTAGGACTTAACTCTTTTTATACTGTATCCTTGATCCTTGATTTTTCGTCCAGGTTGAGTCAGGTGCCCAGAGAAAAAAGTTTCTCCAGCTGCTCCCAGGTCTTTGAACAGCTTCCTCCTTTGAAGTGAGTAATTGTGCGTTGATGTGTAATGCAATTTTCAAATTTTGATATTGAAAAAAAAAACATTGTTCAGGAACTGGTATCAAAGGAAATGTACCGTGACAAGTACTGGTATTGAAAACATTTTGAACAATATTATTTATTATTTTTATTTGATTTAGTATTTTTCTTTTCATTTTAATATTAAGTAAATTTGTCCGTTCAGTACAAACAAAATGTTCAACGTTTATCAAAATAGACTTACAGTGCTCATACATGAATTGGTTATATCTGCTCCAATTTTGTAAAATTCTTTGAACTTTTATTTAAGATCTCAGAAAAATCACTCAGGACATGCCCTCATGCCAGTGATGGAGGGTACAGCTCAAAGAGAGCTGGTTTCGATGCTTCAGAGCATTATTCATAGATCACTGTGTTGGCTGTGTTGGTGTATCCAGCCCTGTGGTTTGAATCCAGCCTTTGAAGCCATATTTGGTTCAATAATCTGTGAGAAAACTGCCGTTCACACCAACTCTTTGTGGAAGCAATCTATAAAATGTCATTATTACGCTAGTTAACAGCTATAAAGATACGGAAATATGGTGATCGTGTCCTTTGGGAATGGTTTTAACAGTTTTATTGTTTTCACCCACAGCAGATTTCTAAAAGCAGTTGTTGGTTGTCAAAACTAAAATCACAACATGCGATGATCCACAGCTCGTCATGATGCACCCCTTACCCTGACCCAGAACCCGGAGGCTGTCAGGCCTGGTAATTATAGGGACTGCTTTGTAAACCAGGCACATCCATGACTACTTTTAGTGAACAGTCACACCCATCCCTGGAATTCCTGGAAGAGAACATTACTGGTTTGGCTGTGTTGACGTGCCTACTGTAATTATGTGGCCTTTAATTGTGCTCTGTTAACACCGTCAGAATGGGATGCGCTGTGACCAGGGCCTGAGAGATGAGCCTCTTGTTTGTGGATTGGAGGCTGGTTGGAATAGTTTACGTTTTGTTATAAAGGTTCATTTTCCATCACTTCACTCTGCTGTGATCACAGCAGGATTACAAGGAAAAAGGAAAAAAAGGCAAAGTATTTTGGCCCCGATGGAGATTGTGTGTACTCTAGAATTTTGCCTTGTGTTAATGTGTAATTGGGAAAACAATTGTCTGTATTTGTCAGGGATGTAACAAGAACAAAAACAGGTTGAAACATTGATTCTTTTTCTTGTCTCACCCACTGTAGAGTGGTGTTGATCCAGGGGAAAGTGGGGTGGCCTGGGAGGCTGTTCTGCCACTTTGCACACGTGCACACACACACACACACACACACACACACACACACACACACACACACACACACACACACACACACACACACACCCACACTCACACACACACACACACACACACACACACACACACACTACATTAGAAGGAGTTGTCTACATTCCTGAGTCTTTGTGTTTGTGTGTTTGCTTGGCATGGGAAGACAGAAATATCTCTGGAATTTGGTGGAAGGGATGAAGGAGGCAGAGTATAAGATTCCCATTCACCTTGAGGCGGCCTGGCCTGGTTGGCTGTGCTAATGACCAACAGTCCCTCTCAGTCCTCTCTTGGGTAACTCACCACAACCAGAATTCAAGGCCTCGATGTTTTGCACTTTAACATAGCTGACTTTGATATTATGCAGAGATGAAGAAGGAGATGAATCTGAACCTCTGAACATGCCCAACCACACCCAACTATGATGCGTGGGGTGGTCAGAGGGGCAACAGACTGAAAGAAGGGATCAGTGAAACAATGCTTTTTAGGTTTTTATCATTGATAAGCTGGCTGGTGACTGCTAGCAATGTATGCTCCAATTGGCCCCACAGTTGTGGCAGGGAAACTGTCAAGTAGCATATTATGCTCTATCATTTATTTTGTTGGGTCACAAATCACACTCTTTATGGCAATTTTTCATCATTTGGATGATGGTAGGGGTTCGTCTGCACAGCATGGATGCAGGCAGGAAACTTGCATGAAAGCAACAGAAACAAATGTGGAGGAGAGTGTTGTGACACAGAACGGGCTCATTCAGGAGAACAGGAGAAGGAGTCGGACAGGACCAGCAGCTTGTACCTGAAAGAGGGGCTACTTCTGTCTAATGGGCAGGGTTTGAGTCTAACACAGAGCAGAAAATTGTACTTTATATTGTTGTACTTTATTGTTAGGTGCGCGAGAGAGTGAGGGAGAGTTGTTTTCAGTGCGTGAGACTGAGCTGTGTCTGATCATCTAAAACACACAGTGATACGATGTCTTCAGAGCTCAGTCCTCTTCCTCCCTTTCGTTAAGCGCTGCCATAGCTCAGAAATGAGCTCGACACATGTTCCTTGCATGTTACATTATAGCAATGAACGTGAATGTGCCTTTGCTTCGTGTACAGTTGGTACATACACTATTCATTTAGCCAAAACCTTTGTCAAAGGGTAAGATATCAACAGTCTTGTTGTTTGAACTAGACCTCAGAAGTGGCAGTCTGTCATTGTGGCCATTGTTATTTCACACTTTGTGCTTGAACTTGAAACTGTATGTGATATGTGTCCTAATCTTACCTTGGATCAGTGGTATCAGGAAACAACCAATGCGATAGCTCCTTTAAAACCTCATCCACCCTGTTATTGTCTGGCTTCTGTGAAGGCTCTAGAGACCAGAGTATTTGATTTGTCTTGTCTTTCCAGGTCAGTCAGCAGGGGGATGCCAGGAATTCCTTTTGTCTGTAGTTATCCTGTAGCGTCAGCTGATTTGACAGATGTGAGTCCCAACAAGTTCTGCAAGGTTAACTGCTGGCTTTGTTTAGGCTAGCTGGTGTTGATTCATATTCTTTGACGTATTAGGCAGATGATTTGCAACTGCGTTGTTTAATGGCTGTTTTTTTTTTTTTCATTCCATTTCCACTGGCAGGATGCATTCATATCATTTATTCATTATTTGCATTTGTATTTATTGACATTCGGAATGTGGAATCATGATTAATACCCAGACAACGAAAATGATGTATTTTGAGCACTGGAAGTAATTTCTTAGGCTAAGTGTTTCGGGGAAATGGATGTTATGTAACCCTTACTAAACCTGACACTCGTCAGTCTCACATGTGCCTGAACAGAAATGACAAGAAATGATGTGAGAAGCGTTTCTTGCTGAGTTGCAGACTCTCCCACTCTCTCTGGCTTTAATTGCATCGATAATACATGTTAACAGGGGGAAATAATAGATCATGAAAAGGAAAATCTTTCTCATAAGTGAGGAAAATTGTTTGTGAGAGTAGAAACAAGAGCCTGAGATGACCTTAAAGATGGCGGACCAGAATGACTTCTGGTTCAAGTGAGGAGCGAGGAAAGCATATCCTATTTTTATCCATGTTGCTACATGGTGAATTAAGTGTGGGAATTTCTGTGGGAAATATTTTTTTTAAACTGTTTGCTTCATGCTCACACAGTCATCTCCCTTTAAAATAGCACAGCTAACCAATGGAGGCTGGCAGAAAGTTGAGGTAACAAAATCTGAAGTTTGTTGAGTTTGTATGGAAATTCAGTTTATCTTTATTGGTTATATCAATCAATTGACAAGAAGACTACAAGAAGACTTGTCATCTTGTCAGTTCTTATCTAGGGATGCACCGATCCAATACTTGTATCGGTATCGGTCCTGATATTGAAGAAAATTCTAGATCGGGTATCGCTGACAATGGACCTGATACATAGATGCCGATCTATTCAGTCTAATGCTATGCTGTAGGCGCTGTGAGGGGCGTCATGCGCAAGCATAACGCAGTGCTGAAGCCCACATAACGTGGACTGCATTGTTTTCAAAATAGAGCGAGCGAAAGGATCGCCTATCTGCAACTTTTTCAAACTGTCTCAGCCTACAAACTCGACGGCTACTTGCAATACCTGCGCAGTAAATGTTCCGAGGAGCGGTGGTAAAACATCAAGTTATAACACAACCAACTTAATCAAGCACCTACAGAGATTTCACGCCAGGGAGCACGCTGAGTTCATTGAACTGAATAAACAAAGAGGAGGCGGTATGACGCAGCTAACTTGGAAAGATGGTGAAGGAAAGAGGTGAAAAATTTAAACCTAATAGTGTGCAGGCAACAAAAATCACGGAGAGGATCTCCCATGTCACTTCTAAGTTTAACTGCACGTTGGCTGGATGAGACACAGTGTACAGTGCTCAATGCTACAAACTTCCGTGGGTCACACACTAGCAATGCGATCGCAGCTACCCTGAAGGAAATGTTTGACGTACGTGGAGTAAAGTCCACGTGATTCTGAGGGACAACGCCAGCAACATGCGAAAGGCGGTGGACAGCATGAGAGTGCATAGTTTAGGCTACGTTGCACATACAGTGCAGCTGGTTGTCACTGAGGGACTTCTATCACATTGCTGTGAGTGAGGCCGTTGCAAGTGGGAGACAGATTGTTGCACACTTTATATTCCTTTTATATTCCTAATTGCACTAACTGAACCAGTTACAATATATTTTTTTTACATGTTGTCTGACCAAGACAGAGAAGCTATTGTTTTTATGATTGCTGTACTGATGCACAGTGATTAAATAAATAGCTCAGTACATTTATATCTGTTTGTTTAAAAAAAAAAAAAATAGGAAAGAAATGTTTAAGTCAAGTCTGATGCACAAAAGCATGACCCCAGTCTTTTTCATACAATGAGGCATACCGTTTGTTAGGTAATTCAGTGCTGTTTATCTGTATTGTTATTGAATCCGTATCAGCCAATTACTAAACCTCAGATACCGGTATCCGTATCGGAGGTGAAAAAAGTGGATCAGTGCATCCCTATTCTTATCTTGTGTTTCTAGAGTTATGTCTTTTTGCGGACACTGAAGGAAATGGTAATGTTATATTTCTTAAAAGAAGTTTGTTGTAATATTTACCATGCACGGCGCGGGGAGCTTCCATTTAATTCAAATGCTGCATGCGTGGTTTTCTTAACGTTGATAATCCCAATTAATAAAATGAATCATTCACATGCTCAAAAAATTACGGAGATCAGACAGCATTTTGTGGAAGAGTCAAATGTTGAGGTTACATTTAACTGTCTCCTAATTGTTAATTGTAGACTATTTTATTTTAGACATTTACCCACAACACCCCAATAAATTTGTGTTTATGAAAGGCCAAAGTGGCCTTGCCCTGAAAATGACTCCATTCCAGGCGTGTGCAAGTGCATTGGACATTCCAAACTGTGGAGAAAAAGCAGGGAAAGTGTAAAAAGAAAAAAAAAAAGAAAGAAAAACAGATGGTGGAGAAAATTACTGCTGCTGTAATTATTTGTTGTACAATCCTGCTTTAAAGGAGACCTGTGCACCTTTCGCTCTTGACTTTGACCTTTTTCACACGTCATGGTTTTCCCAAACTTTGATTTATGCTAGAACAGACTTGGTTATATGCTGCAGTTCTTCTGTTGCTTCCACTCAAGCTTTCTCTGGAACGCTGTTTTGTTTTTTGTCAGCCATACCCCCACAGTCCTGTCAGATGAACTTAGGTACCTTCACTGACACTGCCATCTATTTCAACCTCTCAGTTTATCCCAAGTAACTGCAGAAATACCCCTCCCTGGTTGGGAATCACTACTGTAGGCCACCACACGCTTGACCTGTATTTACACTGTCACATGACTTGGCAACAAGATCCACAGTCTCAGGAAGGACAGTCCATCATGGTATAATTTTAGGAGGTTGCAGCAAGTGGGGTCTTCACAGCCCTGCATGAATCCCCTCTTATGTATAGAGTGAGCCAGAAAGACACACATGTCCTTCTTTTCATCACTAACAGGAATGATGTTCTGAGAGTGCTTCACCTCTGTAAGTGTTGTTCCCTTTGAGCAGACTGTAATTATCAACAGGAAGCTTCAGACCACACATCTCCTGTGGGACGTCTCCTCACGCTGTGGAGGAGGAGGAAATCCAGCATTTCTTTTGATATTCCTGTCAGCAGCAGCGTGCAATCTACAGCTCTTTACTTGCACAATACAGCTGTGCTCCACGGCAATAATGCCTGTACTTATTCAAGTGTCTGCCTCAGTGTTCAAGTACCTGGGATATCTGATTCCAGCAAAGCCCTTTTGAACAGGAAGACCCAATTTCTACATGATTAATTTAATAATTTCATTGGGACAGGACCCAGTGAAGCTGTTTCTATGAGTCACGTAATTGGGATCCAAAAAAAAAAAAAATTACTTTGCACCAGCCAATGAAAACTATACCTCCTCTGTCCTGTTTCCAGTCATTGTTTCTGTCCAAATGGTGTGCAGGTTTGAAGCAGATTTCCAAAAATTGTACCAAATAAAATGCAAAACAGTTTGCATTTTCATCAATCAGCGCTGTGAGAATATCCTCAAGAGGGCTCATCAAGACTAAATAAAAGAATTCCTGTAACTCTGGTACTCTTTGTTATTGTGTTTGAATGTAGCAATTTGGATTGTTCGTGGATTTTGGCAGCCCAAACACAAACATGGCTGCTCGGGTTGATGGTGTTCTCACTCCTTGGTGTTGTCTATTGCTCAAAGCTCTCTGCGAGCAGCCTGTTGGTCAGGGTGGACTGAGCGGCAGGTTGTCCGGTCTGTGGCTGTCTCATGCATCTCACCAGTTGAACTGAGTGCCTAGTATCTGCTGGGAAGCTCAAGAGGTGACCAGGACCGTACTGGTCAGCCATGTAGAGCTGAGAATGGACCGAGTGAATGAAGATCCTTGTTCCTTGTGTGCATGTAGACAACATACACGCACACGCACACACACAAATTGACGGACTGATTCACTGACTGAACCTACACACTAATGGACTGTCTGACTGTAACAGAACATCCTTTGTATGAGAGTGGAAACACAGCAATTTTGTTGTGTTTTCTGTCCATCATCACTCTCTTGTTCACGTTGAGGAAATTGCGCTGCTGTTATTTCCCAATTCAACTGTCCTGAGAACTGGAACACAGTAGGAGAACACAGTGTCGAGTTTGGAAATATTTCATCCATTCGCTATCCCTGATTATCCTTGAGGGTCGAGGTTTGACATTGGACGAGAAGCAGGGTATACCCCGGGCCGGTCGCCAGTCGATCATTTCCAGTGAGACAACCATTCATTCAGGTTCACACCTACGGCCAATGTGGAGCCTTCATAAACCTAACCTAACATGTCTTTGGAATGTGGGAGGAAACCCACTCAGGCACAGGAAGGACATGTCCAAAAAGACAAACTGAGTGAGTTCCTCAGTTTTCAGTGGCCTGTGATAGAAAAAAAAAATAGATCAAGTCCCACCTGGTTAAGCCTCGGGGGAATTAAATACAAATTACAGCTAGATGCGGCCCAAACCAATTGGGTTTAGATACATTTGAGCTCAGACTGAAAATCAAACGTGTAGTGCACACACAGTCAATGAGGCTGAGTATTGATGAATGAAATGGTGCAGATCAATATTCTTTTGTCTGCTGGTCAGTAGTAACAGAGACAGTCATGTGTTGTGGGTATGTTTTTGGTCTCGGTGACTGGTTAGTTCATTCATTTTCAGCACCATTATGTTTGGAATAAATGAGTTTGGACACCATGATCTGTCTCAAATACACGTGTATGAATGGTTGTTTAAGTTTTCCCATCCATAAATCACACAATATTGACATTACTGCAACATTTCATTTGAACACATCCCCTCATCAGGATATTTTTGATATTGATTTAAGGTGAAAATTGAATGTTAGAATTTAGAGAATACATAAGCCAGATCAGTCTTTGGTTAATAATCATGACCACCTATGCTGTCATTTTAGACATAGTTGTTCAGCCCTGTCATATTGGGACTGGTAATTACAAAACCAAAGCATACAGGAGCCCCAGGGGCCTGCTCCTACCAGTCCTTTTCACCAGGGCAACAAAATTAATGGGGAAAAAAAATCCCAATATTGACTATAGCATTTCCATCCAACTTCCTAATGAAGTCAAGTTATTTATAAAACTCACACTGTATATTTGAACTCTGAGCTTTTTGACCACAACAATGCCACAACAATGAAACAGAAGTCTGCCTGTTCTAATCTGATCATCTTTTTTTTCCTTTATTTTCTATTTCAAGCAAGCAAATCTGTAGTGTTTGGCGTCACCTTGTCTCTGCGTGACATAAGTGACACAGCTCCATACTCCAGTCACTGTTATCAAGAGATATCATGGATCACGTCAAAACAGTGAAGAGATTCAAAAGTACTGTTTGCCAAGTCTTAAAGCAGAAGTCTCACTTTGACCTTTGTGGATCTATATTTAGCTGCCTTTTGCACGCACAGACTGAGGTTATTAATCAGATTAAAAACAAAAAGGTTGCTGTCGTGTCCTTACACCATGTGGGTTGAACCTGCTCTTTTGAAATATTAACTGATGGACTGGTGCTGCTGGAATCAAGAACCAGTGCAGATCTCTATCTGTGTTTTTGCATCAACTCTGCTGTCATCAGTCTAGACATCCTTTTGTCTTTGTCTTTATTGTTGTGCTGTGCTGCTGAGTAGTATACATAAGCCTGGAGCAGCATCATCACAGCAACCGTGTGTGTGAGTGTGTGTGTGTCTGTCTGTCTGGGACATGCTGTTCCCATCACCCCAAGGATGGGGGGCTGAAAACAACGTTTAACAATTAGACAGACTTTTAATTTTTAGTTGATCAGCTGACCAAGAAGGACGTAGGGAGACAAAAACATCAGTCTACCTGCCACTCACGATATGCTTTGATTGGTTAGTTTAGAGGGAACAGTTGAGGCATTTTCCCGCCATTTGGCTGTTGACTGGTTGTCCCAGCCTACCTTCCTGCTTGGCTGGTATTTGTGTCTCCATGGGAGGCCTGTGTTGGTTTTTTGAGCCACGGCAACAATCTTTATTCCACAGGCTGCAGAGCGCTGCCTGATGACAGAATGGAAAAGGTGAACCATTTTACTGCACGGACACCAGCAGCTCCATCACCACTTACACTCATTTAAACTTCTTCATTTTTGAGGTAGATTTGTTCATAAAAATTATGAAAATCAAATGTACAAACCCCCGTATATATTGCAATTTATGTGTGTTTTACCACTCCGCTAAATAGGATAGAAATGGTACATCCATTGCAAATAAGCATCCATAAATCGGCTTAGAAATCATGGAAATCCATAGAACTCCAGAACTTGCTTGAGAATCATCACATTTTTAAGTTTTCTTTACTGTCAAAGCAGTCCAGTGACAGTTGGCTGTGCATTCATGGGTACATTGTGAACAGGAGCTGCTAATAGCTAATTCGGCGTACTTTAAATGGTGCCAGTTCGCCAAAAGATAAACAAACACAGGCTGAAAACAGGGCAAACGTTGGAGCCCATAGCTAAGTAACTGACTCTGTGGCGACATTGTATTTTCAAATCATTATGGGAAATGTGATAAATATAAATATTATAATAAATATGAAGACCTGATTAGTAAAGAACACATATTGTTTTTAATTGATCAACTCATCTTTTCATTTAGTACTTTTCTGTTCACCACCAGCTGAAGACTGTTTGTGTTAGTGCGTGCTGTCTGGCTCCCCCGGCTGGCGGTACTGCCAACTGTGTGTGTGTGTGTGTGTGTGCGTGTGTGTGTGTGTGTGTGCGTGTGTGTGTGTGTGTGTGTGTGTGTGTGTGTGTGTAAGGCATGATTTATTAAATGGTGTTTTTAGTTTCCTCCTCCTTCTCCACCACCCCTTATCTCCATCTTTGAAGCCTCTCCTTCTCCACCTTCCTGTCCTTGTCCTTTTCCCCTGCTTTTCTTCCACATCTCCTTCTGTACTTTATACTCTTCCTCATCCATCCTTTACATTTCCTTCTTCTCATTTTCCTCCTCTGCCCGTTCCCACTTCCTCCTACTTCTACACCTCCTCCTCTTGTGGTGCAGCTCTGCATCAACCTGTCTCTGAGAGTGCAGTACGAAGGGTAAAAGCTGGGATCCATTATGTTGCAGATGTCCAGTGGAATGCTGATGTACACTGTATGCACCCACTGACCCCCTCCACCACTGTTCACCCCTTATTGGTCAGTCGGTGAGTTGTGTTTTGGAGGCCACAGACTAACCGCTTCAGCCTGAGCCAAACTTCAGGTACAGATTATCTCCCTCCCCTCCTTCAGCTTCCTCAACTTCCTCTCTCTATGTACCCGAGACTGTACATTATCACACTGCAAAATTACACCTTTCCAACATGTCTCTCATCACCCCATCGCAGAGGTCAGAGGGCGAGTTGGAGGTGGGGGTGGCAGGGGCTCAGAGCAGAGAAAGAACATTGTGTGCCAGAGAAATGCAGCACTGGTTCCCTCCTGCTGAGCACAAACAGCCTGCTGAATGGTTGGTGGGACCACACAGTCTGAAGGTTCTGATTGGCCTCTGTGTCAGTCAGGAGGCGGGCTGAGAGGTCATCTAATGGGCACTGCCTGATGATTCTTTTGTCGTATGGGAGCAACAGTAGAGATCTCCCACATTCTAAATTCAGACGTCACTGAGAAAGAAATGAAACGGAAAAATGGAAGTGATCAGAGTGAGTAAATCACCAGGCAACACAGACACTGTGTGTTTCATTTTTGGTATGCAGTCAACAATGCAGTTTATGAAGCAGGTGTGCTGGATTGGTTTCACTGCTCGAGGCGCTTTGTCTTTTGTTAATATCAGGATATATACATATACATACATAATATAAACAATAAAAAATCACCATGAAACCCAAAACCTCTGTATTTCTGTCTTTGTGGCTTGTCAAATATATAAAGAAAGCCCAACTCCAAAAAACGTTGGGATGCAGTGTAAAGCAAATGAAACAAAATGTAATAATTGCTGAGAATTTTTGACCAATACTCGATTTAAAGCAATACAGAGATGATACATTTAATGTTTTATCAGCTTCATTGATTTTTGTAAATATCTGTCTATTCTGAATTTGATGCAGCAACACATTTCAAACAAGTTTCCAGTCTTTTGTTGGGATAGGAGCAACAAAAGACTGGAAAAGTTGTGGAATGCTCCAAAATGTCTGAACATGCTTTATGATAACCTTTATTCTAATGTGTTAGAGCTGCAAGCAAAAGTAATTGACATCTTTTTTGACAATCAAGTCATCGTAGGTTATTTCTAAGCAAAAATGCAAAAGCTTTACTGGCTCCATCTTGTCATCTCATCTCATCATATCTAGCAGGGGTTGCTCAGAAATTGAATAAAGGATTAACTCCTTGGTTAGTGGTAGGTTCCTGATGGACGTCCATATAAGATGTCGTGCTGACGGACAAAATGAAACTGTGCTTTCTTTATGGCAGCACTTCCCCCAAAAACACGCTTCCTTAAGCGCCGAGCGCCAACTTGGAGAGGTAAAAGATCAAGCAGATGGCTGGACCTTTCTGTTGTGTTTCAGGCCCCGGGAATAACTTCCTATTCCAATTTGACATCTGTTTTTTTTATTTTTTTTTTGGATCCTTACTGTCAGCATCCAACTCTTTCAGCACTTGAACACAGTCATAAAACAAGAGCTAGTTGTAAGTACCCTGGCTGAAATGTTGATTCTGGAGTCACGATGGATAAATCAGTCATATATGAATAGGAGGAGCAGCAGTAGGCATCTCTTCTGGCCTGCTGTCTTCACTTACTTTCACAGAGGCAACATGTTGAAACGTGCTTCGCTGTTTTATCGCTCAGCATCCTATAAACAACACACCATTTCCCATAACTTCACTCTGTTTGGTTTCTGTTTAAACACAGCCCCTGGATAACCTACGTGGATGACATAATCAAAATTACAGTTTTTCTGTTCATCTGGTTGTGTCTGGTTCAGACATCCCCATCCTTTTGTTTACGACTTACAGGACACATGCTCACCGACACACACAAATCATTTCCAGCAGTCATTTTAAGTGTTTCCATAGCAATTAGTGTTTGTTTCTGTGGCAGACTGCTTTGAAGGTCTGCATCATTTCTCTCTGTATAGGCTGGACCAATCAGCTTCTGTCTCTCCGTTCCCAGTCAGCCACTGTCGGTGAAGCTGGGTGAAAAGTTGATGCTTAATTTAATGGTGACGGTGACGGCGTGTTTGGTTGCCCTCCGTCATGCTCCATTTTAAACTCCCCTGCTGCGCCGACAAAGGTCACTACGAGCTTCTGTCTGTACTGTACGTCGGTCTGTCCAGTGTTTTCCATCCTCAATCAGCTCTCCCTGTCATCAGTTACAATATGCTCGTATTTAGAGAGACACCACAGCAACTGGAGGAGTTATTTGTAGCAGCGCTCGGTGGAAAACCTGGAATTAAGCGGCTTTTGTCACTGTGGATCAGAGATGGACTCCACACACACTGCTGGGCTCAACACCAGCCCACCCAGCAAACAACTGTGTTAGACAAAAGCCCTGACAGGTTGTTTATTGGATGTGGTTTTGTTAGTTGGTTGCTTTAAACAAAGGAAAGATGTATACAAAGTTGTTGGTCGGATTTGAAGTAGGCTGCACGCCTTCCTTGTGGGTGCCTGTTTTCAGTCTGTTGCAAGCTCCAACCTGGCTTCAGAGACATAATGTGTGTGTTGGTGTGTGCATCTGCATGTGTTGTCAGTCACTCTCCACTAACTGCAAATCATTTGTTCAGGACCGTAGCCAGTAGCATCGTGCCAGAGGCCAATTCAGGCTGGTTGTGTTCATTTGTTATGCTCTGGTGTTTGCCAAAGTAGGGGAATGCCCCTTTACTGTGGGGCAGAATGTGTTTGTTGGTTGCTAGATGTGCATTTGGAGTCACAGGAGTGGGGACATTCATGCAGGCATTCTTTGTGATGCCTTGAGCTGAAGGCTGTGGCCAGTCGAGGCCTTTTTCAATCCCTCATCCAGTTCCAAAGGACACTTTTAAGGGAATAGTTTGACATGTTGTGAAATATGTTGATTTGCTTTCTTGTTTACTAATTAACACAGTATATTTTGCATCTCTAGCATGAGTAATACTGCGATGTAGTATTGGATGGGTGCCTGAATGCATCTTTATGTCACAAAATGAATGTTGTTACCTGGAAAAAATGTCAGTGTTTTTGTTCATCTTCACAGGTTTAATACTCTCCCTCTCTTTCCCTACCAGAGTGCCCAGAGAAGTGTGTGCGGCGAGCGTGCACAGCGGACGGCGAGTGCTGCCACCCTCAGTGTCTGGGCAGCTGTACAGTCCCTGGTAGTGACACAGCATGTACAGCATGTGTGCATTACTACCACCAAGGACGCTGCGTGGCTGACTGCCCCCCTGGCACCTACAAGTTCGAAGGCTGGCGTTGCATCAGCGCTGATCTTTGCTCCAAATTCCACCTCCCCAACTTCGACAGCTTCATCATCCATGGTGGAGAGTGCATGTCTGAATGCCCCTCTGGGTATACACGCACTTTACCCAACAGGTGAGCTGCAGTCCACCCTGAAGCAGGCCAAAGTGGAGCCGCTGGGTGGAGTCAGTCCTATTGTTGACCTGACTGTGGTACCAATTCCACACCCTGTAAACTGAGTATGATACAACAGCTGCAATAAAGAGCAGTTTGTGTGGAGGCAACCATACATATGCCTTGTCTGCACATACACTGGGAAGTTTTTCCAAACAGATTTCTTTCTGTGGAACGAAGGAGGAAAAACCCCACTTTAAAAAGTACCTGTGTACATGAGGCCTAGGCATTTATCACATTATAGACCCGTAATTGTTTGGTAAAATAACATTTTCAGGGATGGAGATAAAACTTGAAAGGTTTAGAGAATTGATGTATGCCAGTAAAATGACTCTCGACATTAACTGTCTCCCATCTCTCCCCATCTCTCTCCGTCTGTCTCCAGCATGTTATGTACTGCCTGTGATGGCCTGTGTGATAAAGTGTGTGAGGACAAGATCATCGACTCCATGGACGCTGCTCAGTCTCTCAAAGGCTGCACTGTCATCAAAGGCAACCTGCACATCAACATCCGCAGAGGCCGTAAGTGCTGCCACGGCAACACGACAGTTAACGCAAACACTTCTCTACTACCACTGTTCTGCAGACATTTAAAGAGGTTTGTCAGTTACATACTGACAAACCATGACTGATGACACCAGGAGCCCCACAAGGCTTTTGTCCCGGATTTGGAAAAGTCAACTGTTCCAGTGCTGTTTGACTTTGACTGTTTGACTGTTTGCAGAACATTTAAGAGTTAAGCAATTTTGTATTCCACTGAAAAGTTCTGCTGGCATGAATGATGTTAAAATTAGTGTAAACCAGGACTTTTAGAACTTCAAAATGAAGGTATAAATACAGAGATAAGCCATTAAGACCAGTGATAATATACATAAGTAATAACGGTAGTGTGTGTGTGTGTGTGTGTGTGTGTGTGTGTGTGTGTGTGTTCAGACAACATGGTGGCAGAGCTGGAGAGTTTCACAGGTTTGATCCAGAGGGTGACCGGTTATGTGCGGATCAGACATTCGCACACGCTGAGCTCCCTGGCCTTCCTCCGCAGCCTCAGATTCATCGATGGAGAAGACCTCCTGGACGAGTAGGACCGCACACAGAACACATGTCACATTTGACTGCAGGTGGAAACACACATTCCCCAGGTTGAGCCCCAACAGCTCGCAGTTGGGACTGATGGTGGTGTGCAGTACGGTCACTCTGAGTTCAGGACTATTCACTAATTTATAGTACTCAGCTCCAGACACAATATTCACTTGAAGAACAGCCTGTTTTCTTGCGACACGTGTCCCTCTTTATCCTCGCTTTGCCTGCTGCTGCGAGAGTCGTCGTAGCGTATTTGTGCAGCGTTGGTGTTCTGATGTGGCTCGTCGAGGTCACTGAAATGGAGAGAAAAGGAACTGATGTTTTGACTGGAAAGAATTTAAGCAGGACAGACTTACTTGTTTTGGGATGGTAACTGTAATATCATCACTGGAAAAAAAAACACTCCAGTCTCTCTGTTCTTACTGGTAAAGTAAATATACTGACTGAAGGTAACAGCAGATGTCCCCTTTTTATCAGAGACCTTGAATGCAGCATAACTTCCAGCAGTCCAATGAAAGGTTCTGTCAGGGTCATGGAGAGGCCTTCACTCCCTCCTCCGTCTGTTTCTCCTTGAGTTCACAGGAATTGCTGTCCCAAGGCCCACATTACAGTCATTCCTGAATGTCTGGGTGTTACCCAGTGACTCATAAAGACTGCACCTCCTCAACTCTCCTCTCTTCTCCTACATAAAAGTCCATCCCTGCTTGGTCCAATTTCCCAGGTCATTTTTATACCATTGTGTAAACCCACCAGCCCCCTACTGTCTAACCTGTCATTAACAGGTCAGAAGAGTAAAGTACTCTGCTGTTACCTTATAACTTAGCATAGCGTGTCTTTATGGAAAAGGACTGGGAGGTTTATAGGAGTCAGTCCTGCATACCTTTGACTCATTGTACAGTTTTCCATTGTACACTGAAAATAAGCCATTGTCCATGATGACCCTCAGCTTGACATGAATCACAATACACACAATAACTCACTCTGAAACATTATACAATGAAAGTAGAATCAAGAAGTCCATTGTTGACTCATTCACTCATCCTTTCTGCCCTGTAGCATGTACGCCTTCTCAGCATTTGACAACCAGCAGCTCCAGTATCTTTGGGACTGGAAGCAGCACAACCTCACCATCAAGGCAGGAAAGCTTTTCTTCAGAGCCAACCCAAAGCTGTGTGTGTCCGAGATCCGCAAGATGTGGGAGAAGACGGGCACCCAGGGCCACTTTGATGAGAGCGATTTCCGAAACAACGGCGACAGAGCCAGCTGTAAGGGTCACGTGAGCCTCCGTCTGAGAACCACCAAAATTTAGATTCCTACATCCAGTGCATGTGCAGAAGTTCCTCTAGTTTGCTATCAGTTTGCAAACACTTCCTCTGAGCCTGATGGTCTGCATCATGTGTCAGTGTGTACTTTGCTGCCCGGTCAACAGGATGAATTGCTGCACATTTTAACAGTAACACATTGAAGTTCTTTGATTTTCACTCTCACTCCCTCATTCCTGTGTCACCAGGTGACAGCACTATTCTGAAGTTTAAGTCCAACAGCACCAGCAGTACGAGGATCAAACTGACCTGGCAGCGCTACCGCCCCCCCGACTACAGAGACCTCATCAGCTTTATTGTCTACTACAAGGAGGCGTAAGTGTTTCAGAAGTCAGTCGCTGCTTCCTTCTCAGGCTGAGTACTGCTGATTATAGCAGTGACGGCAGCTGGAACTTGATTCCTCCAGTATATCAACTTCTTCAAAGGCAAACACCAGGAATGTATTGGAACCTCACAATCAGACTAATGAACAGGACCTGTAGTACGCTCAATAACAAATAAATCTCAGTAATTAATTGCAAGTTTTCTTCTAAATTTAACTCAAATTTCCAAAAATTTTTAAATTTGAAATGTGCGTATAAACAGATGGAAACACAGACACCCCTAAATACCACCAGGTGTGTATCATACATGACACAGGCGTGACGTCGTGGAGACGTGCCTGGGGGAATCTTGACTCGGTGTTTTCTAATTCTGTTCAGGGTTTTTTTCAGTGATGTTTGTAAACCAAGAATGAAACAGGTTTATTAATTATGAGTACACGAGAAACACAGCCTCAATGATGATGTATGTGAAAATAACTTTAATTTACATAGCCACAACAACGACTAATTATGAACCTCTGACTTTAACTGTCTTTCTTCCAGGCCGTATCAAAACATCACAGAGTTCGAGGGGCAGGATGGCTGTGGCTCCAACAGCTGGAATATGGTGGATGTGGAGCTGAGGCCGGACAAAGACACAGACCCCGGAGTGCTGCTGTCCGGCCTGAAGCCCTGGACGCAGTACGCAATTTTCGTGAAGGCGATTACACTCATGGTGGAGGACAAACATATGCCGAGTGCCAAGAGCAAGGTGGTCTACATCCGCACCAGCCCTTCAGGTAAATATTATTTATATTTATTATTAGGTCAACGAGGTTGCAAGCAACCGATTGTTGCCACTTGTTTTTCAAAGAGGCGTGGGATTGTCTTATGATGACTCTGATATTGTTTCTGGGTGAGATCCAAACATGGTGTAAGGAGATGGAGAGGAAGACTGTTTTAGTAAACACAGCTGCAAGTCAAAGAGATGAAGGAAAACTGATTTACAAAAACTATAATATAATTAGATGAAATGGAAGACTGCCTTAAATACATCCAGCTGCACTGTGAAGTCGAAGCAGTGCTGTGATGTCAGAGAATCACATCTGCACCGGCAGACTGTGAATCCAGCCTGAGGGAGAAAAGTGTTTCCTCAAGTTCTTAGAAATCAGGTTCGCTGTATGGAGCAGCCGCAGAGTCAATCTGAGAGCAGAGTCATTCTGCTCTTTGTCTCTCTTTCAGCGCCCTCCATGCCTCAGGATGTGCGAGCGTACTCTAACTCGTCGACACAGCTGGTGGTGCGTTGGTCGCCCCCTGTCTCGCCAAATGGAAATCAGACTTACTACCTGGTCAGATGGCAGCAGCAAGCTGAAGACCGGGAGCTGTATCAGCACAACTACTGCTCTAAAGGTACACGCACAGGCACACAACACAACTTATACATTTAGCTTCATTGCCAGTACACCTGTCATGAAACACATCCTCTGCTTCCTCCTCCAGAGCTCAAGATCCCCATCAGAATCGCTGCTATAGGTGTGGGGGACCAGGAAGAGGACACCAAGCCCACTAAGCCAGACCCAGACGGGCCAGACAAGGGCCCCTGCTGCCCCTGTCCCAAGTCAGTGGAGGACCTGGAGGCCGAAGCTGCCGACGCGTCCTATCGAAAAGTCTTTGAAAACTTCCTGCACAACTCCATTTTTACACCAAGGTAAGTGACACATCACAGATTTGTTTCATGGACTGGCAGAACTTAACGTCTCATTTAACTGCTTTCTTGTCCAAACCAAAATGATGATGATCTCAAAAGAAAATGCTATTTTTCGCTGTTATTAATGTGCTGTTTTTTTACTGGAGGGTAATTTTCCAAGTAACTTGAGTGCAGATCAGTAACTGTCTTCTGTTTTTGGCCTTTATATAGATATGCTCAGTACTTAAAAAGCCTTAGTTACCCAGGAGGGAAGGACACAGAGGAATGAAAGTCCTGATGTTTTTCTTCCTCCTTGTAATTCCTCTTTACATTTACAGTATGTGCACATGAAGAGCTATTTTTGCCTCTTGTTTAAATGATGTTGCGGCTGCTGCTTGATTTTGGGAGTCAGCCTGCTGCCTCGCACTTCAAACATCTGCATCACATTATCTCTCTTTTGTCTCTAGACACACAAACACACGCGCAGAAAGAAATATAATTAAATAAGTAAATTGGTAATGCCCTTAAAATGGAACTTGTACACATTTAGCTTGGGATGAAACAAAACCTGTTACATATGGCAGACCTGTCTTTTCTACTGAGGTCACCCATTCAACCAAATGTCATGAAACTGAATACACACACTTCAGGAACAACTTGGGGTTGGTATATCACATATTGGCATGTAACTGCTCGTAAAAGTTCAATACCTACAAAACCGGCCGAGCTGTTCAGTAACTCTGTTTAGAATTTGCCCACCAAGTTTCCTCCCTGCTGCTTAAATTAAGGCCAAATGGAAATGAAAACAACCAAATCAGTCATAGGCTGAAGGTTGAGTGAGGAAGCATTTCCAATAGCTCTGGGCTCAACATGGAACCCAAAAGGTTGAAACAATACCTCCGTGTGATGGTCAGTGCTTCATCAACTTCTGTATACAAAACATCTTGGGTACGTCTCTTTGTTACTGTTTTCATTTTGCTCTGGCCAGTTTCTTCCAGATGTACCTCCAAGCGTTTGTGGGAGGAAAAAGTACTTCTAGCAAATGCTAGTGTTTAGCTTTTTCTTTTATTTTTATCTTAAAACGTCTCTCTACTCCGTCCTCTTTCTCTCACTTCTAGGCCGCCGGATCGTCGCCGCAGAGATCTCTTTGGCGTAGCTAACTCCACTCACTCCCGCCGCAACCGGCTGCACACCAACAGCAGCACCGTCCCTCCTCTCCAAGCCGCCAGCAACAGCAGCGCCGCAGATGTGGAGCCAGTGGAACGAGACTTTGAGTTCGTGGAGCAGTCCGTGACGGAGCGTGAGCTGCAGATCTCTGGCCTGCAGCCATTCACCGTTTATCGCATCGACATTCACGCCTGCAATCGTCAGGTCCAACGCTGCAGCGCTGCAGAGTTCGTCTTCTCAAGAACCAAGCCAGCAGGTTAGAGGAGAGCTCATCTGTTAGCACGTGCTAGTTAGCATATTTGACTAGCGCTGTGGTGTCATCACAGTAGTCCTGGCTTCTGCTGTTAACATTTCTGCTGTAAATGCACTGGATACACGAGGCTGTTGTGCATCCAGTCCTCTGTGGTCACCATGGTAACCCAGTCTCCAATGCTGTTCTCCAGAAAAGGCTGACGACATACCCGGCCCAGTGACCTGGGAGGGCCACGAGGACTGGGTGTTTCTGCGCTGGCCAGAGCCACATCATCCCAATGGGCTCATCCTCATGTATGAGATCAAGTTTAAACTGGCTTCTGAGGTGAGGCAACATCTGTACATCGACCCGCCGCCTCACTGACGAGACCTAGGAAGCCAGGAAATTGATTCAAAAGTCATGTTTATTCAGACTTATTTACTGTGTTGTCCACATCTGAGTGAAATGCTGGTTGACCCCCTTTGTCATTTAGTCGGATGAAAATCTTTTTCCCCCTTATGCATACCATACATTACTTTTGCTTCATGGGTAAATTTCAGTTTTGCCTTCTTGTTCGTAGGTTTTAAGAACAAAGAAAGAACCCTTGATCTCCAATTGGCCTTAATAAACAACAGCTTTTCATTTTTGTCATCGTGTTTTTTTTTGTTTCATTTGCATGTTTCATTATGTCCAACTGATGAGTACTTCATACTGAATTTGTTGTTGTGGCCATACTTATTAGTGAGTAAGTTTTAGTGGTCTGACGGATGATTGACCCCTGGCTTCATCAACTCAAAGAAATATACATTTCACACAGGATAGATTAACCCAGTAAAACAGGAGTAAAGTATCAGAAATGCAGTCATAAAAACAGAGAAACTGCTTTGTTCAGTGGCAACAAGTGGTCTTACAAGTACCTGTTGATCAGTCAACAGACCCAGTGGCCAGACATGGTAAACCCTATTGTTTATTAATCTTGAGAGAGTGCTAGCTCAGCTCTTTTATTGCACCATGAAGATGAGATTCAGCACGTCTTTTGAATTCAGATTTGTAAGATTCAGTCTCTAACGCACTTTTGTTTTCCTGTGTGTGTGTGTGTGTGTGTGTGTGTGTGTGTGTGTGTGTGTGTGTCAGACGGAGAAGCACGAATGTGTCTCTGGTCAGATGTATCAGGCCCAGCGTGGTGTTCGGCTGTCAAACCTCAGTCCAGGAAACTACTCCGTTAGAGTGAGAGCCACATCACTGGCTGGCAACGGCTCCTGGACACACACCCTGGATCTCTATGTGGCTGAACGTAAGACACACACCGCCATGCATCATCAGACTGCATCAGTCTTTTCCTCTTTATCACTACACTTATCTTCCAACTCAGAGAAGAAGTGATGGTAAGTGTAATAATTGTTACAGTTTATTATAATGAGTGTTTGACCCAACAGGATATGAAAACGTCCTCTACGCTATGATCTTCGTTCCTATCGCCATCATCCTCTTCATCTGCTTTTTAGTCACAATGCTGGTGGTCCTCAACAGGAAAAGGTGTGTGCTTGTGTGTACTGTATTTACATGTGTAGAGCACCGCAGTTGTTCCTTGCTATTGCATAAAAGAGGTAGAAACAAGACAAACATTAGATACAGAATATCATGAGCAGAAATATAAAAGAAGTCTCCTCAGCATGTTCTGACTTGCTGCAGAGCCACAAGCCTTTCAAACAGAAATGTTTCAGGATTGCGTTTGCCAGTATTCTTTGGAAGCTTAAACTGTCATATGTATGATTATACACCATGCACGTCCCAAAAGTATGCATGCACGTGGTGCGAGTGTGAGTGAAGGTCTGTGCAAGTGTGTTTGTGTGTCCGTAAACACTTGTTTTTGCTGCTGTCAGGAACAGTGACCGGCTTGGAAACGGAGTCCTGTACGCCTCAGTCAACCCAGAGTACTTCAGCGCCGCTGAGAGTGAGTGAAGTGTGCATGTGAGAAATGACGGGCGCAGTTTGATTGTTGTTGTCAGAATAACTGGAAACACTAATGCAGGGTCTTTATTAACATCTACCTTTTGTGTGCAGTGTATGTACCAGATGAGTGGGAGGTGGCACGGGAGAAGATCTCACTGAGTCGTGAGCTCGGCCAGGGGTCCTTCGGCATGGTGTATGAGGGCTTGGCGAAGGGTGTGGTCAAAGATGAACCAGAGACCCGTGTTGCCATTAAGACTGTCAACGAGTCGGCCAGCATGAGGGAGAGAATAGAGTTTCTCAATGAAGCCTCTGTCATGAAGGAGTTCAACTGTCACCACGTGGTATGTATGCACACATTAAGCTCAAGTCAGTGTCAGTCAGTTCTCCTGTCATGGTGATGTGGCATGCTGTGTTTGGTGCAGGTTCGTCTCCTGGGAGTGGTTTCTCAGGGCCAACCCACCCTGGTCATCATGGAGCTGATGACTCGAGGAGACCTGAAGAGCTACTTACGCTCCCTCCGACCTAAAGAGGTACTGTCTGACATAGAACCTGCTCCGACTCCTTCCCACTAGGTCCTTGTTGTGTGGACGTGGAGAACTGAGTTGGCTTGATTTCACACAAGTCTGGATTTTCCAGTTCTTCAGTGCTGACTTCAAAGTTGGGTCCAGCTGTTGTTTGAGCAACAAATCCTTTAACTCAAACCTGCAAATGTGCTGAGGTCGTCACAGTCAGCTGGATCACAATCAAGACGTTTTAGAGTGAATCTCGTTTATGAACCCATTTACAGACCCCTTCCTTTGACGTGTGATGCTTTTAGATGAGAACATGTTGAAACCATTACTGTTTGTGTAATTATCACAATTTAATTTTCACAATAAAGAGGTAAATACTTATACACAACACAACAAAATAAAACGGGTACCCTTAAGGAAAGAACCAACCCTGAGCAGGAGAGCCATAAACTGGGTTGTAGCAGTCAGTCGCTGCATATTGGAGTAAGTTTATAAACTAAAGGTCTAAATGGTCTAAATGCATTCACCTATGATGACTAATTGTATGACAAGTGTAGAAACAGTGGAGCACAATCTAGGACAAAATAACATGAACATTGATAACAATGCAGTACACAAACAAAATCAGACTCTCCAGCAATTTTTTACCCCAGTGCATGCTGGGGGGGCTTTTCAACATGCCTACCTCATCTAACTGTAATATGATCAACACTCAGCAAATTAAATGAGAGATGATCATGATTTCAACTCTCTTACTTAAGTTGCTTTTATTTCAAAATAAGAGCACGCGGTTAGATAAGATAACTGCACAACCCCAATGCCTAAAAAGCTGGATGCTGTGAAAGGACAATATATTCAATGTTTTACCTCATCAGCTTCATTGAGGTTTGTAAATGTATGCTTGTTCTTGTTCTCCTGAGGACTTACTCTGTCCCATCTGTCTGTCTGTCCGTCTCCAGCAGCAGTGGTCCAGCCTGTCGCTTCCTCCTCTGAAGAAGATGCTTCAGATGGCCGGGCAGATCGCTGACGGCATGGCTTACCTCAACGCCAACAAGTTTGTCCACAGAGATCTGGCAGCCAGGAACTGCATGGTGTCGGAGGACTTCACTGTAAAGATAGGAGGTAAAGTGCATAATGAGGTCAGAGGTCACAGTCAAATGTGTAGCAGGAGCGAGTTGGGAGCATGCCAGATGATCAAGCTACTGTCCGACCAAAGCGTCAGGGTCATCTTCCTCCCAGCAAAGGGAACCTTAAGGGGCAGCTCTGTCAACATGTTTGCATCCACAGATCAAGAACTAAACTAAACATCCTGTCTGTGGATTTCTCTCCCATCTGAGCTGAGGGTCTCAGCCATACTGCATGTGCAGCCTTGTTGAGTTGAGATCTAGATTTTCATCTGGACAGTTGCAGTTATATTGGCTTTTTTTAAGGTCTGTAACACTATAGAGTGATCTGTGAATGGTTAAGGTTGCTGTAGTAATATATCTCAGTTAAGAGTGCCCTCCTGTGGAATATATGGACCCACAAAACACAACAACAAGCACAACAATGAGGAGTGTGCAGACATTTACACCCTAACTTTGGTTTTCCCTTTGTGTGTAAGACTTTGGCATGACCAGAGACATCTATGAGACAGATTATTACCGCAAAGGTGGTAAGGGTTTGCTCCCCGTCCGCTGGATGTCACCCGAGTCTCTGAAGGACGGAGTCTTCACCACCAACTCTGATGTCTGGTAAGCAGGCATGCACACACTCACACACACACACACACACACACACACACACACACACACATACACACATGATGGCTTCATTTCCTGTGTTTACTGCTCCCAAACAATGTGTTCAGAGTATGATAATGATGATGGAAGACACACTGACTTAATCCCCTCCCGCTCTCCCCCCATGTAGGTCGTTCGGGGTTGTGTTGTGGGAGATTGCCACTCTGGCAGAGCAGCCCTACCAAGGTCTGTCCAATGAGCAGGTGCTGCGCTTTGTCATGGAGGGAGGGCTGCTGGAGAAACCTCAGAACTGCCCTGACATGCTGTAAGACACCAACACGCACACAACCGGCACATTTCACACATTTCTATCTACAAATCGGTGTCTGCCTGTCTGCCATGTTTCCCTCTACAAGTGACGACTGTTTGTTCACATAAACGCTGAAGCAGCAGCACTGCTTCGACTGGCGTTGGGATTTCCACGGCACACTGCTGATTGCCCTCACAGCCCGTCTGTTTGTCACTGTGTGCTCTGATGTGTTTGTTCTTAATATGAAACAGCTCGAGTATAAACCCACATCAGAGGAGTTGTGAGCATGGCAGACAAATTTGGCCACTGCCCACAAAACATGGAGGCAGCATCAGATGGTGAAGTGATGAGGAGAACACGTGCAGGCACAGTGTTCTCTAAACAAACGTGTATATATTAGACAATCCTTTGTAAGCAGTGTATTCAGTTTTAAAGGAAGAGTTCAACATTTTGGGAAATACACCTGTTTGCTTTGATGCCAAGAGTCAGTTGAGAAGATTGATACAACTCTCATACTTGTACACACACCATGTCACTGTTGCCAGCAAACGTTAGCTTAGCTTAGCACAGATACCTTGGTTCAGAACACAATCTCTCAGCTTCATCACTGCACGGGAACCGTAGAAACCAAGAGCATAACACATCTGCAAAGCAACACATTTGGTACATTTGATGTGGCATGCAGGTGGCCATCGTGGTGTGTCAGGCTTGTCAGATGCAGGTTTGATGGATGGCTGTGGCAGCTGCTGGACCCTGGTGAAAGCAGCATCAGCTCTGTGCTTCATAAACAAGAAGTAGGGGGGTCACACACAGCCGTTTTAGCAACAGAAAGTAAACATTTGGCAAAAGTAAATATTGGCTTGTCAGAAGGAAGGTGCAGTTCCTCTGGATGGAGTCATTACTGCAGGAGGACATGTTGTTGATGCAGATTGAACTAAAGCGTGTGTGTGTGTGTGTGTCTGTGTGTGTGTGTGTGTGTGTGTGTGTGTGTGTGTGTGTGTGTGTGTAGGTTCGAGCTGATGCGAATGTGTTGGCAATACAATCCTAAGATGCGTCCATCCTTCGTGGAGATCATCAGCAGCATAAAGGACGAGCTGGAGCCATCTTTCAGAGAGGTTAGTTTCTTCTACAGCGCCGACAATAAGCCGGCCGACGCTCCACAGCTCCACCTGGACAAGCTGGACAACATGGATGGCGTTCCTTTGGACCCCGCTTCTTCCACACAGCCACAGCAAACACCTGTCCCCCAACAGACCCCTCCCTCCCCCTGCTCAGAGGCTCCACCCGCCCCCTCGCTTGCCCCCAGTTCCCCGTCCTCTCCCTGCACGTCGACCGCTGCCATGGACAAGCAGCCCTCTGGCCAGCAGGCAGCCAACGGGCTGTCTGGGGTGGGCCTTGCCGCAGGTTCAGGGCACGGGGCGGGCTCAGGCGTCACGGTGCGGCCATCTTTAGACGAATTGCCGCCGTATGCGCACATGAACGGAGGACGCAAAAACGAACGTGCCATGCCGCTCCCGCAGTCCTCTGCCTGCTGACTGGACAGACTGCAGACCCTCCTCCTGCTGCTCTGCAGAACCCGATGTCTTTTTGTCTTTTTTTTTTTTTTTAAATCACAGCAAAACCGTGTCCACCAGCTGGGTGTGGCCACTCAGTGAGGAGCAAAGACTCACAGGAAGGTGGAGAAAACTGTCACTAAGTCCATGTTCTGCTGTACCTCCACACACTTTTTCGTATTATCCTAGTTTCAGTTTCTACCAGCAGGCTGTCAGATGTGACACTGCCCCTGCTGCTGAGTGGGAAGACCAAAAAAAGAAAAGAAAAGGAAAAAAAAGGTAAAAGAAAGAAAAAAATAAAAATCATTTGGGGGAGATCTCTCTCTTTATGGCTGAACTTATTTTATAAATTGTTGTTTGTTACTTTTTTATATGTATTTCCAAATGGGAAAACAAAATGTGTAGGCCTTTATAAATGACCGGCGTTTTGGTCGCTTTTGGGCGGGCATTATGGTGAAATTGTTCAGCATATCTAATGAAAAAGTGCTTCAGAGAGGTCAGGGTCTCCGCCGTTTGTACAGCAGTCTTGTTGCTCTGCAGGCTGGGTGTCAGCGTAATGCCTGGTCAACAGCCAATCCGCTGAAACAGACAACCAACCAGAGGGAGAAAGGTCAACTCTGCCAAATTTGTTTGCCAAAACTGTACTTTTTGACAAATTCTCTCTTCTGCAGTCTTGCCCCGTAATTCTCCATCATACCGGGTTGAAAAGACAAGCAACAAAAAAAAAAGCACTTTGATCAGCAACCACACCATTCTCAAAATCTGTGATCAAAGGGACTTTAACTTCCCTCTTCAGTCCTTCGCCACCCTGCTCTTTCTGTTTGATACCTGCAGCCTCTGTACTCTGTCAAGCTGAAGTCGTAGACCTTGGTTACATCCGTTTGTCTGAAATTGAGCCGCATCCTCTCACAAAGTGCTGTTCCGTTACGGTTTAAACACCAAAACCAGTCAATAAAGAAGCAAAAAAAAAATCCTTGAAGCAAGGACTGCGGAGGGAAGAGCATAAAGAGGAGAACAAATATGAACACTATCTCTATAACGTCTCCGAGCCGGGGTGCGCTCCGAGTTCAGAGGCGTCCTTGTTGTTGTATACAGACAGGTATTTTTTTAGGCTAGTCATTAGTCTCCAACATTTACAACATCTCTACGTGGGCAGAGCCTTTATGTATGCACCAGTTGTTTGTGTCACTTTTCTAACTTTTATACGGTTGGAGACATTCATCATGTACAGAAAGAAGCTGCTATTCCTTGTTTCTCTTGTGGTTGTAATATAGTTAATATCTATATATAAAAAGAGAAAAAACTCCTTCAGGTTGGATCTGCGAACGTTTCCACTACAGTCCATTTTTTTAATGCTTGTAATTGTGTAAAGTGTATCTGCGCTGGTTTCGTTTCTGTGTTTGCGTAAAGGTACGACAATTTGCCTTGTGTTGTGAAACACCGGTAACTTCCCCTCCCATCTGACGAGAGGACGGTGATGCTACCAATAACCATCACTGTCCTCATGTTCTCTCAGGGCGCCTCCACCTCTGTCCTCGAGGGCGTATACTCACACTCATACTGCCTTCAGGCGGAACTCGTCAGCTTGTGGTTACACAGTTTTGTACTGGAAATGCTCTCTGTTCAAGTGGTGAAGTCGTGAGAACACCGTTGCAAAGCAACATGGAGGCGAGACTGTGTTGACTTATTCCTCAGAAGTATTATAAAATTACAAAATAATTATTTTCCAACCTCCAAGAAATTCTCTTCCATGGCCTCCACCTTTTCTAAAAGCATCAGTAAACGCATCACAACTCATGAGCTCTGCTACCGAGGTCACCAATACCACAAGACTGTGGGGTTCATAAGAACACCGTAAACACGATCCCATTTGAAGGCCGCGTCAGAGGTCAGAGGTCAGGCGTCCCCGCTGAGTCCCAACTAAATCTCAGGTCAAAAAGAAAAGTTAAATCCTTTTCTGCTTTCCTTTATTTTTCTTCTTCTTTATTTGTGGTGTCATATGTTGAGACATCCTGCCTGGTGTGCGTGCGTGCGTGCGTGCGTGCGTGCGTGCGTGCGTGCGTGCGTGCGTGCGTGCGTGCGTGCGTGCGTGCGTGCGTGTTAACCTCTGTTTGATTCTCTGTCCCTCTGACTCTGTCATCTTTGCTCATTAGACAGGAGCAGTGTTTGTAACACCAGTCTGAAACCAGAAGGGGGTTCTCCAGTCGAGGAGGGGTCCATGCACTTACTGTATGGAGGCCCAATGCTGACAAAATACAGTAACAGGTTAGCAGACAAGTCAAAATGTAATTGAACACATCAGTAAATGATTGTTTTAGTTTATTAAGATGGAGCGCAAAGATACTTTTCCTTTTACCTCCAGTCAGTTGTGTAAAGACAAAAAGCTTTTTTTTCCCTTTGCTCCAGTCAGTTGATAAAATAAATGAAACTTTATATTCCACAAGCTCATTTTATTCTTCAGCTGTATAGTTTGATTAAATTAAATTAAATTAAATTAAATTATTTAATGTTCCCCCATTGTCGTCGAAGCTTTATCATAAAAGCCCCGCAGTGAGTCCCTGTCCTCATGATGTTCATCCACACATTGTGCTGCATGCTGCTGCAGCATTTAGCCAGCACCCACATTCTAACAAAGTTGTCTGGCTAATGCTACTTTAAGCTACAGAGTGGTTAAACGACATGCCGCTGGAATATCAAGGGGTGCACTTATTTCCACTCTAGACATCTTGAACATGAAGATTAAAGCATGGTGTCTGAGCTTCCAAGTGGTGCTAGCTTTGTTAGCATAGTTTAAAGAGAAGTTAGCTGCAGCCATGTAGCAGCGTGTCTTTAGCTTTCAGGTTTTCAGGTAAGCAAGCTCACCACACGGATGCTCCACGATGCCACGCTAATGATTGGCCTAATTATACGTGGACATGGCAGTATTGGTGCCATGTAATCGTTAGGAAAATGGAAAATGTGTGGGGACAAGAGAGAGCTGATGATGATGATGATTAAATGTGCGCCAAGTGCAAATCAAATTAGGATGACTAAGGAGCTGAAATACAATGAGCTGGTGAAAGCCAATAGAGGAGTTAAATAAATGAAATTTTAGGCTTTAGATTTATCATTTAGATTATTTATTGGTGGATTCAGGTCTGTTTCTGACTCGTCTGATAACCTTTTATGAAATATTGTCAGTTCAGTTTTCCATATGTCTGTGCTATGAAATGACACTGGGTTCAAGGTACAAAGCAAATGTAAACTAGAGTTTATTTAATGCAGCAGCAGCAAGCCTTCACTTCTTACTGTCCTGAAGGCCAGTGCAAAAGCCTGTCTGTGGGATGAGTTCACTTTCCGCTAATCAACTTCTCTCTTGAATCAAGGGTGGTGTTGTGAATGCTGCTGGAGTAATCCACATTATTTATCTTTTTCCAACATATTAACATGTTTGTAGACGATTGCTGAAGTTAAATTGGGTTGAGAAACGAGTGGGATTATCTTACAGCACTGAGAGATTTTTTTTGATACTTAAAACCGAGGATGACACTAGAAGGATTCATAAGAGGCTCTTCTCTTCTGTACGTCTTCTTTTATTAAAATACTAAATCTAAACGGGGGACTAAGTGTAACTGGAGACCCCAGCTGAGCATCGAACAGACTGCTTTTCGGTTTACAGAAGAAACGCGTCACACTAAGATATGAAGACGATCAGAGAGGACACCTGGAATAGATATTTCAATAGATATATTGATTCCCAGCCCAGATGTTCCTTTGTTATTCACGGTGGGTTTTTTTTTTATTTTTTTTTTTTTTATCAAGTGTAAATCACTGTACAAATTCCCCACAAGTCTTTTTTTCCTTCTGATATTTTGATGTTCTGTTGCCCTCCTGGGGGGAAGGTTTTGTTATCCCTTCAATCATCCATCTACCTCACGTTTTCTTTTCTTTTCTTTTCAATCTACTTACATGTACAGAAAAACAAAACATCTCATCTCAGTTGTCCGGCTGTAATGACGACCTTACTGAGTGCTGTTAACATGGTCAAATTCAAACCACAAACCAAACCATCCTGGAGGGGCGAGGAGGGGTCCACGGAAACATGATGAGTGATGAAAACCAGCTAATGCTCTCTTTATTCTGCAGATCATAACAAATTATTCAGGCTGCATGTCCAGTCTGGGCCTCTCATGTATCACCATTACACTCCAGTGACATCACTCCTATGCATCTTTTTTTTTTTATTTCCAAGTGATCTTTGAAAAACATTTAAAAAGATTTTTAACCCATTCACCCGAGCTGGGACTGTTTTCCTGTCCAGGTAGATGGAAATGATATCCCCTGTATTGTTTTGTACATCACAAGGAAAGTAGACGTGCATTATTCTATATGGAAATATTAAATAACACAATGAGACATAAATCTACACAAATATAACTGATAAGAAAACTTAATAATTTTGGGTCTCTTGTACAAATTGCCTGTAGATGTGTGACATTTCAGGCTGCAGACGGAATAAGCTGCAGATGGATAGAAGAGACCTTGAGGATTGTGGAAACAATTCCAGTGCAGCGTTAAGTGTTAAAGTTGTTGTTAAGAGAGAAATCATGGCATGCTTAGCTCTGTGAATGTGACAGCGAGACAGGACAGACTCAGAGTAGGGCTGCCAGAAGGTGTCATCTGGGAAAGAAACTCTTAAATCCAAACCTGACTTGTTACACTGTGCTTTGGTCATTGTTTGAAGTCCCAGGCTGGCCTTAAGCAGCTGAAAATGTCTTTTTTCTGGCTTGGGCATGTGTCTGAAAACATGCTGTTACTAAATCTTCTTTAAACATTGTGACACAGAAGGGATGAGATTGGAGGCACAGGACTGCAAGTTGACAGTTTTTCAATGTTTTCACTGTGACCCTTCAGTCTTTCAGTACATACACGTGCAGAGGGGCATTATGGGACTTGTGTCAGTCGGATTTTTTTCTGGGGATCTGTGTCTAGTTTGGGACAATCTGCACTGGGTAACTTTAAACACAACACACATGTATGGCATTGTGTAAATACTTCTGCTAGTTGTTGGTCCAGAGAAGACATGTGAGCTGTTACTGGCGTGTGCATTTTTCCATCCTCTGTGGGGATGAATGCACTCACAACATACTCAGACAGGCTTTAACATTCGCTGGAAGCGGAGGGAAACCATGTGGTACAGCAGGTAGAAGGAAGTCAATCAGAGGTAGACATCATCTGGCTTAATGGAAGCTGCCTGCTCAAAGACGTGCCCAGTCAGCTGCACTGGTTCCTGTGGTGACACCTCTGGTAACTGTGGAGCTCGTTAATGATGTTTCTTATGTTCCTTCCTCTTCACGCATCGTTACTGCCATTACAGGACTTTGACATTGTTCCTTTTGCCTAGACTTGTTGCCATGGTTATCATAATCCCAGTATAAAAAGCATCCTTACCTTTCTTTTTTTTTGTTTGTTTGTTTGTGAGTCTTCTTCCCCTAATGAGGCAGGTTTGTAGTTTCAGGCCGGCAGAGTCAGTGATTTGGGTTTCAGTTAAGAGTCCGACCATAGCTGACTGAGCAGCGTGGCGGTCCAGTGCCAGTTCACACTGATACGACGAGATCAGGATGGTCCTTCAGCGTTTGTGGTCTGATTTTTGCCTCACTTTTACCACTGGAACACCTCACAGAGCGGACATGAAATCAATTTTCTTTTTTTTTTCCTTTTGTCACATTGATGGCCAATTTGTTATCAAGATTTTGATGTGTGTAAATTATTCATAGCCTTCCAACTCTTGCGTTTCTATTGAAATGATCTGTTAGACTGAGGTTTCATTTTTCTTTTGTACATGCTGTTGTAAGAATTTTTCCTGTTACCAATATATTCTGAGTACCTGGAAAAATGATTGGCTGAAGGAAAAGAGAATGTCTGTTTCTCTGATTCTTTTTTTTTTTCTACACAAGATTTAAGATGAATAAAAATGTATGCAAACTTTTTCACTGCTTGTCTTTTTTGGGAAGTGTGTATCTTGTGCTCCAACTGCCACATTGGTGTCACTACATGATAAACGATGCTAATGAGGGGTCTCACATTTTGTGTTTCTCTTCCGAAAAGAGCTCCTCAGTTGTTACTAATTTCTAAAAGAGAGCGCTGGATCTATGGCACAAGGACTGCCTCAGACTCTGTCATTACCAGCACAGTACAGCAGCCATACAGCTAAATATAAAACTGAATGAGATTGGAGTGATGATGGAGGAGTGGTCCTGACTACACCACAGTCAGATACATGCTGTTTTGCTCCACTATCGTGTCAGTTAAATAAATAAATATATATATATAGTCATCTTAAATGCTGTGGAGTAGAAGTATAGTGTATGTACTAAAGTTCAGTTACCTCTGAATTTCACTTCTTGTACTTGACTACTTGAGTAAATGTACTACAATGCATGAGGGATGTCATTTCTCGTGCAGTTTAACCATGTAACAGCAGGTGGCAGCAGCAATATACCGTCAGCGTCCTGTCAGCTGTGAATTCAGAAGGAGAAGAAAATGGGCGTGACCTTTGACCTGAGACAGTGACGTCTTACGTTGTTTACGGTAGATAACTCTCAGTTCAACAACTTAGCGTTAGCTTGTGTGCTTTCACAAGCGCATATTTTGCATTTGGCGGACCATGACCACATGTGGGACATAAGAGCAGAACAAAATGGTTCTGCACCATTAAGGTAAATAACGGTTTTTTCTGCGACATATTGTCGATGGTGATGTGCTAATAACGGCCACTTAGCTAGCATGCTAATATAGCTAAAGATGACAGGTGAGCATAATGTCAGCTAGACGAGTTGGTTCACTGAAGTACGGTCAAGTTTTGTATGTCGTATGCAGTATGTTGTGTCTCTAACACAGTAGCTGCTCTGCGCCGTCAGTGTCAGCAGTACCGTAGAGCTTAACCTACTATTACTTTCGGTAATTTAGCCACGAGTGGCCTGTCAAAGCAGCCATTGCCTCCTCCAGCAACACAGCCTGTTGTAGCTTTTAAATGAACTGATATGCCTCAGGTGTATGTATGTCTGTGCATCTTAAACCAGTCGTATATGGTGCACTACATTAATAGTACTAATACTTACATTTGGTTTTAATGATCCTGTTGCATGCGGTGTTGTCCTGGTCTGCCCAAACAAACAGTGCTGCCTCTGAATGCCTCTGCTCATTTGTTTTTTTAATCAGGAAACAGTAATGCCAGAGAAGAAGGAGCCACTGCCAAGTCTCCTCCACCGGGGAGGAGAGGTTTCCTCAGAAATGGCAACTGAACTCCATGAAACTATTTTCATGGCCAAGCAGGAGCGCCACAAAAGCCTGTTTCTGAACTACAGAAACCTGAACAATTTCCCCGTCGAGCTGCTGAAGGATGAAGGCCTGCAGTTTCTGGAGAGGCTGTACATGAAGAGGAATTCACTCACTACACTGGTATTCACACTGATTTTGCTGTGTCAGACATCACCGATAGACTTGATGTAAACATAAACACATAATAGAGCATGGCTCAAGACTGTTATACACATTTTAGGTCTGTCAGTTCTACAAAAGAGAAGAGAGAGCAGGGACATGTCACAGGTTTACTCTGAGATTCACTGATTATTTCTGTTCTCTCTCTCTCTCAGCCTGATAATCTTGCTCAGAAGCTCCCAAATCTAATTGAACTGTGAGTATTCAGCTAAGTTCAGCTCATGTTTTTTTTTTTTTTGTGCAAATAATCATGAGTTGCCACGTTTAGAACATTAATCAATGAATTCTAATTGTTTGGTTTTTTTTTGTTTTGTTTTGTTTTTTTTTAAGGTATTTGCACTCAAACAACATAGTCATTATTCCTGAAGGTAAGTCCTGCTTTATGTGATGATAATGTGCCAGTGTCTACAGTGATTGTTCTGGCACTTAGTTTAACACCATTTAAATCCAACACTGAGAAAGTCTTTATGGTCAGAGACGTAGTCATCAAGTGCCTGTGCGTGATTGTTCTACTTGGCAGATGTTTTCAGTTTATTAGTAAAACACAGATCAGAAGTGATTTGACAATATGAAATGTGAAAAGGAATAGCTGATTCTGTGAGATTTAACAAGGGAGTGCAAACCAACACCCACAGTGAGAATAGAGGTGAGATGCTCACACAGCACACATTCATTTATTAATACCGACAAGACGTAACATGATAAACATGGGGCCTTAGTAAAACCTACAGTGAAAGAATTTAAACCAGAAAATTCCGGAGGTGAAGTCACCCTGAAGGTTATTTTTATTTGTGACATGTACCAGCTATGTTAACTTTATCCTCTGACCATAATGAGGCAACTGTGGTTTGATCCCCAGCTATTGGAAACCTGGCCAGACTGCAGTCATTGGACCTTAGCAATAACGCCCTCCAGCTCCTCTGCCCAGAGATTGGTCGACTGAGGTCTCTACGGCACCTGAGACTGTCCAATAACCAGCTGAAATGCCTTCCTCCAGGTAAACACAGCAGCTGTCTGTCTTTTTTTACACAGAGCTCTTTGGGGTTATTTTGCCACTCCAGCAATTCAGAAATAGTTGATCAGTTGAAATGAAATATAGGTTCTTCGGCATCGAGACAAAACCATCAAATAAAGAGTGTATCATAGAAGATAAAGGTAAAACAAGAAATATATACATTTCAACATATTTATTCTGTGAGTTTGTGTATCGAGTATGTGTGTGTGTGCGCCCGACACAGCTCGCCTGCAGAAGTCTCAGTTTATGCTTTATTCAAGGGATGAAATTGAATTAACAATTTAAATCCAATTGCCACTGGCTGTCCATTCGCACTTGGCAGAACACCAACTGGAATCAAGTTGTGAGTATTTTACTTGCCAGCAGAGGGCAACAGAGTTACTCAGCTGTGGGCAATAAACAGACAGAACAGCTTCTCTGTGTTGCAGAGCAGCAGGGACAGGACGACCTCCCGTGTGTTATCAACACAGTGGGGAAAACTCAGTATCATACAGTATTCAAAGCTAAAATCCAGGTTTTTGTTCATTTTCATATTATTCTGGAGGATTAATAAACACACCTATTGTTCAGTTTACTATTTTTATCTTATGATTTTCAACCTTAGCATATTTTGTAAATGATTCAGAAAATGGGTGAGCGTTTCATTTCTGCATTTTGCTGTTAGTTGTGGAAAATAAAAATGTAAGCTGTCTGTTTGTTTCCCATGAAACGACTCATGGAAAGGCAGATTTGGACAAATTCGGACAAAGACTTGCGTTGTATGTGTACAGAAGCATCTTCACACACTCTGGCAGACAGACATCTGTTTGCCTTCTTAAGATTCCTATTTTTTGTCACGGTTCTCGATGTGCCAAGAAAGTTTCATCACCATTTCAAGCCCAGTTTAGAAATGTACAGTTGCAGTGACAGTTGTTAAAATATTGTCTGATGACAAAAGGTCACAGGTGTTATCACACCAACAGTGCGTCTGCTGATTTTGTGCTGTTTCATTGTGAGGTTTTTTTCTGTTGATTTGCTTTTGAAATGCTTAAGATCTGATGTGGAAACACTGTTTTAGTCTCTCTGTCATGTCTGTCTGTGTGACGCCTTCAGAGCTCGGTGACCTGCAGGAACTGGAGACCCTGGACGTGTCGATGAACCAGCTGACCTCTCTTCCAGATCAGCTGCACCGCTGCATTTCCCTGCAAAATCTCACAGCGGACCAAAACCTACTGAGCCACGTTCCTCGACAGCTCTGCTGGCTCCACCGCCTCAACCAGCTCTCCATGGCCGCCAACCGGCTGACCTTCCTACCGCTCGGTCAGTGGACTCGCTTATCTTTGCGTTGTCATAGCGCAGATATTGTGAGCAAGGTAATGTTAACATCTGTGTGTGTTTCAGATCTGGGCAGATCACGGGAGCTGCAGTTTGTGTTTGTGGACAACAACGTGGACCTGAAAGGCCTTCCCTCCTACTTGTATAACAAGGTCATCGGCTGCAGCGAGTAATGCAGCTTACAATCAGATAACTTTCATCCAGTTTAGGACAGCTGAAGTTGTATTCAGTTCATGTGACTTGCATCAGTTCACCTCCATTAGATAGAGAGTAATATGAAGGAACAAAATGAGCAAAGAGTGAAAAATATGATGGAGACACTGTAGAAGGAATGCTGTTACATAATGATCTGTGTGAGATTAAGGAAATAAATGGAGGCACTGTATCTGCGTGTGTTGCTCTGGTACAGGTGCGGTGTGTCAGCCCAGGTGTTGGAGGGTGACCTGGGTAAGGTGCTGGGTGAGGCGCTGAGTCAGGCTCTGGTCGGGCTTCCGGCTGAAGTGAACGTGGTGGGCTCAGAGAGGGATAACGTGGTTCCCCTGGAGGAGCTCGCCATGAGAACGCTGCACCGCATCTACCACCACCGCCCGACAGGTGAGCACTTACAGACACACATGCTGTGTATACACCCCGTATACCTGTGTGTGTGTGTGTGTGTGTGTGTGTGTGTGTGTGTGTGTGTGTGTGTGTGTGTGTGTGTGTGTGGCCAGCTGAACTTCACTAAGATGTAACCTACACATAACTGTCTTAAATTTTGTTTTTTATTTGTTCATGATTGAGGTTGACCGAATTGGCATAGCTTCAGTGATGGTTGCTACATACTGTATATGTCATATAATCTGTTGCTTAATTTAGATTAAGAACTACATAATTTGGTGCACCTTGCCTGTAATTTGAGAGTGATGTGATGTAAGTTATTGCAGTGATGTATCACATGAGTTGTCCGCTCTCATCCTGCTGTTGAAGCGGACGTTGAATTGGACCTTGTGATACAGATTCTTGATTTACCCACGACCCACAAGTAGTTTTAATTCAGTAACAATCAAGTTTATAGTTAACACTGAACATGACCAGCATTACACTGGCTGTAGCGGGTTTGTGGACTGCAAGTGTTTGCAGAGGTTTGAGCGCTAACTGCCCTCTCTTCACTCTGCACACTACAAGCTGACTGTAGGCTAGTGACTCAGTCGGTGCACAGGTGGAATAAAACAGACTATGAAGATAATGACTAAGGACGACAGATGTGACTAGCAGAGCCTGGCACAGTGGACATAACTTTTTTCTGTTTGAGTGCTGCTTGTGAACTTGTCTACATCAGACAGTCACAAGTTGCAAGTTTTTTGTTAATCAAGTTACTTAAAAGCACTTTGTTTGACAGCATAGTTTTATGAATACGTCCTGTACTGATCTGCTTTTAGACCTCAACTTGCTGCCTCCCATCAGCCTCCCAAAGAGCCTGCTGGACCTGCTGCGGTTCCCCCTGGGACACTGCCACCGCTGCAGTCAAGCCATGTTCACCGTCATCTACCCCAAACTCTTCCCTCTGCGTGACACGGCGCTGGCAGGAGTGCACCGCAGGTCAGAACAAACACACCTCCATCAGCTACGACAGAGTTGTAACAACAAGACGGCGGCGTCCCTCTTTTTCACTACACTGAAAGATAGCTACAAATCTCATTTCATATTTGCAAATGAATTGTTTTCAGCTAAACATGCTCGTCTTTCTCCTCATTTCTCTCCTCTGAAGGACGACTGTGAGTTTTGTGGCCTATTGCTGCTCCAGTCACTGCCTCCGGACCTTTGACCTCCAGGGATGATGTTTTCTTCATCCCTGTACACATTCGCTCAGGAGCTGTTGAGTGGTTTCCAGAAGGTGACAGTGGACAGCTTCTAATCTGTGTGGGTCTTGAAGGTCTCAGTGGATCAGTGCAGGAGCTCTGTGCTTGACTGACAATACAAAGAGCCACAGTGTGGATGTTTGGTGGCTCAGATGATGGACACACAGCTCGTTCAGCAGCGTTTCAAACCCGCATGATGTTCCTGAGTCTGATCAACAGGGAGGTTTGTATTCCCGTGTGTGTGGTGGGGATCAATATAATTACTGCCATGTGTTAACAGTGCACCAATGTCCTCATTCAGCTCACTCTGTCTAGAAACTAACAGTATTAGACCTGAAGAAACGACTCACAAAGGGGCACTTTTGAAGAACAAGCACTTGTTTTTGTGACATCAGTCATTTTTCTCACACAAGTTCGTTGCAGCAGACTCATCCTGTTGATTGTGGAGCCATATTTGAGGTATTAACTTTGTAGTGCAGTTTGTTTTACTGATTACTGGAGAAACAGTGAAGGGTTCTAATTTAAAAACGTGTGTAACAGTTTGATGTGTGTTATATTCAGCAGCAGGTGTAGGAGTCGCTGCCACGCTCACTCTTCAGTAGCAGCCACGTGTCTCTGAACAAAGACACTCGAGTTAGATGTAAGTTTATATAATGATTCAAAACTAATGCTTTTATCATTACATAAACCACAAATGGTCAAATTGTTGCAACAACTGCACACCTGCAACGCCACCATCACCTGCAGACTCTCTGCAGTCACAGGTTTGCGTCCTCCTCTGTAGGACATCAGGTCTGCACACCTCACAGGCACCGTGTGACCCTCTGGGCGAGCTGACTGCTGTGTGTTGATGTTCGTGACTTTGTCGTGCAATTCTAATTTATCATTTGTTTTGACTTTGTTGGGTTTGGCAGTAAATGTTGCCTGATGTTTGACTTTCAGTGAATTTGTATTTTTTCTTCACACTGAAGACATTTTGTCCAAGTGGACGTGTGGAAAGGTGTTAGTGTGAAATGTGTGTGTTAAAGCGTCAGCCATTGAAAACAGCACTTAACTGTTTTGAGATTGTGATATAAATACTTAACACAGATCACAACAGCTTAACACCTCCACTGCTCTCCAAGTCCTCTCTGTCCGTTTCATAGCAAGCATTGTGTGAATGTTTGGAGTAAGTACCGCCTCAACCTCGGAACCCATCAGCGTTGTCAGACAACCATTCAGCCAATGTTCGCTTTGAGTTACAAACTCAACAACTGACTTTTGGTCTAATCTCTATTATTAGATATCTGCACATGAACACAGATAAAAACAAAGTTGATGAGTTCCCAGATTGCGTTTCATCCGATGCATTCTCCCTCTTTTACCCTCCACAGGGACTGTTCACCTGCATGAAACCCAAGCCTGCTCGAGTGTGATTGATCAATGCTACTCGGGCTACTGATGGAAACTAGAATTCTTCCAATTGCCTACAGAATCTGTATTCATACACAGATACATGTTTATAGAGATTAGCAGACGTCACTGATCTCATTCTGGCAATCAGCAGCATGTAGTCGTTAGTGTTTGTAGGTCAGCACAGTCAAGCTCTTTGGCTTCCCTGCATGTAGGACGCAGACCTAACATATCCTGGCAACAGGACGGTGTGTCAAACAGCCCTGAGACGTCATTGCCGGGGAACTTTCCTTAACTCAGTCCATCTATTCCTCTGCCATGCCAGCTATCTTCCTCATTACATGCACCGCAAACATTCCTGTTCAGTCTTACTGGCGTTCCCCTCCTGCCTGGTGTGCTGTTAATCACCTCCAGCAGGTCTTTGAGTTGCCCAGAGATGCAAGAATGCTGCGCCTGTTGTCCGGGCAGGGAAATGTCAGCTCAACCTCAGATGGACAACGACTGTAAAGTCCTGCTGTCATACTAAATGGTAAAATTATGCAACAAAAAGGTTCATTTAAAGTCAAATTCCCTGCATGGTGACATCCACAGACTTCCAGTGTCCAGTGGTGTCAAAGAATTTGGTTAAATGTGTATTAGCACATCTTTTTTGAGGCTGATCAACAAAGCTCACATCTTTGCTGATCATTTAAGATGTTCTGACAGTGACTGGCTACGTGAAGCCTAAATACTGTGTCTGCATGCGGGAGCAGAGGGTTGTGGAGAGGTGGAGTGTGGAGCAGAAAGCACAGCAGCTTTATTACCAGGATCGATGGTGTTCACATGAGGGTGAGGCTGTGATGGTCTTCCTGCTGCTCGGCTCTCTGCCCTCCCTCTGGGACTATCACGTCTCTGCTGACTGCACATATGAAATAACACACACACACACTGCATGTTCATATACACACACAATGAAGGTCTACACATAAGATCTGCACCCAACACGAGCACAGGACGGAGGCACACACACACGAAGCAACAGTAACAGCAGCTGATGTCATGCAGGGGAAGATGTGATGGAGCAACGGAAAAAAGACTTTAAGAAGCATCAGCACCACCTGATTATGTGAGTGCAGGTGATGCATTTGTCTCCTTAATTATCTATGAGAGGGAAATGTGAAATTGAAAAAGGGCTGAAGGATCTTTGAAGACTTTTTGTACTCTGCAGCTCTCAAATCAGTAATTTTGAAGTGTAGGAAACAGGTTTATCATAGGATACATGAGGGCAGAGGTTCCTCCACAGCCCTGTCAGGGCTCAGGTAACATCATGAGCACCACCCGTCATGTTCCAGATGGTTTTAAGCTTAAACATCATGAGAATGTTTTCATAAAGCTGAACTGTCAGTGTTTAGGTGGTTTGATCAAGTTCATACTCCTCAGGCCTTGTAGTGAGGACGATTCTGATGTTTCAACTTATCCAAGACCATAAATAAATCATGTTAAATTATCTACTTTTAACTGTATCTACTTTTAACTCTATCAACCATTTTACTTAAAGCAAAGTTCATTATTTTAATGCATATATTTTACTTTTGCTATCAATTTCAACCACTTCCATCACACTTGGCTCACTATCTTAACTGTTTAGCCATTACTTTTAACTATTAATCCATAAGGCTATTTTTAGTTATCTGTTTCAGGCATTTAGTTATTTATTTTAGCCCTATTCAACATTTCCTCAGGCTGCCCGTCAGAACTGTTCCTGCCTTACACTGAGCTGCCCATCTCCACCATGTATAACTGTTTACACCTCTCTGCTGGCATGCTAATTAGTTTTCATGCACTCCAACATGTGGTGTTACAGCAGACTCACTATGTGAAAATACACATTTAAATCAAATCATATTTCTATTTAATCAAAGAATCTGATCCTTACTATCCTCCCCTGGCACCCCTGGCTGGGGTCACTCCAGTCAACACAAGGGAAGGCACAGATTTGAAACCTGACTGTGGTGGAAAAAAAACATAATCTTTTTTATATAAGCTAAGTCGGCTGTTGAACTAATTAACTGCAAGCTTTTAATAGTCATTCGAACAGTTTCAGGCTATATGGATTATCATCCTTTATAAGCACTCAAGTCGATAAAGGAACTGAAGTAATTGTACTCCACATGCTGTGCTAAACTGTGTGTAACTCAGAGTGGAGGCTGTGAGACAGTAATGAGACACTGTGTGGCATTTGGATACATGATGCAACGCCACAGCAATTTCCTGTGTTGAGTCAGGCAGGGTAGAGTGTAATCACCTGCTTCATCCCCATCCTAAAGCTCCGTTCTCTCAAACGATCTGCCAGCATTTATTCAAAAGAGTCGTGCTGAACTTTTTTCAGATCTCCTCTGTGGAACACATAAATGAAACTGCACTCACATTAATATCCTTTTTCCTGGATGTGCTGTGTGGTGCATAAAGTCATTTTGAAAGCACAACTCCTGAGGAGAGAAATCAGTCCTACTGCATTCACTGGAAATCCAGTAAGATGCTAATGGATCATCATTTTTGGAAGGAGGTCTTTAATGGTTTCTTCATCGGGCGCATAATGATCTGAACCATGCGTGGAAAAGGCAGATACATCACCTGTCAAGATCAAGTCCTCTGTTTGTTATCAGACCTGAGGGGATAACTGGACGTCAAAACACTGACGAGGTTAAAGTTGATGTGGTTGAAGTGATGAGAGCCTGACAAAAGCACACAGCGGGATGTGACGAATCCCTCACAGCATGCCGTCCATGTTTCCTTTGGTTTCTCACAGGGTATTTTTGGTCATATTCAGTATCCACATCTTTTGATTGTGTTAAGTCAAGAACTCCAGGGGTACCAGGCTTCATACACTGAGGAGGAGAGTCTCAGAGAGCCTTTCTGTCAGGGGACTGTGCACACACCTGTACATGAACAGCGTGTGCACACATGTCTGCAGACACTGGGCTGATATAAGCAGGGTACAGCATCATGGACTGACGTGGAGTGTGATGTGGGATACTGTACTGTATGAAAGGTAACAGAGCTGAGGTTATTACTGCTCAGATGTGTCTTCTTTTTCTTATTTTCAGTTCTTACACAGAATTCGTGCAAATAAAATGTTTTTGCAGAGAGTTAAAATGAGATGAATTAAAACAGAAGACATCGATGGTGGCACACTTTCCAACCACACATCTTTTAAAATGCCATCAGCCATCAGTGGGTGAGTGTCTGCGCTGGAAATGAGAACTACTAAGTGATGGTGTGTGTGTGTGTGTGTGTGTGTGTGTGTGTGTGTGTGTGTGTGTGTGTGTGTGTGTGTGTGTGTGTGTGTGTGTGACAGCTTCAGAGGACTTCAGTGTCTGTCAGATGGTACCTGCAGAACTTGCGCCCTGCATAAAGAGGCTGGAGTGGAGAAAATGGCAGAGCAGTGCACACACTGCAGCCAAGAGCTTCATTTAAACCTTAAAATTTTTTTAACTCTCCTGTTTCTGAAGCATTTAAAATTAATCACTCTATTCTCTAAACCCTTGAGACAAGCTGATAGTAAAAATGAACTAAATACTTGACTCCCTGAAACTGTATTTTATTTTATTTTTATTTATACATGTATTTTATCAGACGTCTTTTCGTATTTCATCTTGTTTTTTTTTTCCTTTTTTAATGATATGATTTTATTGTGGTTGAAGTCATTCATTTGATTTCATCAGTTTTTTTTCTGGCAGTCATTTTCTCAGCTATTCTGTGTTGAACTGTCATGTTGTACAGTTGCCTGTTCGAACTTTTTTTTCAAGAAAATGACAGAAAAAACAACAACAATAACTGTCTAATCCACTCCCGCTGACGTCAGAGGGCGCGGCCATTTTGTGAGGAGCATCAAAATCGACACAATGAGGAAGGAAGTTAGGTGAGCTTACCGTCAAATTAAAAGCAGCCAAAAGCTGTAAATGGCACAAATGTGAATGAAAAATGTTTTTTTTTAAGTCAGATTTGGCCTATTAAATTCACATAAATTCACGAGGGCAGTAATTCCTGTTCATTGTTAGTTAATCAATTAAAAACCTGGACTCAGCACTGCATACTGTCCTTGGGGGACAGTTGTTGAAGGACAGTGAGAGAATAGTCCTATCCCCAGATGTTTGAGAGCTCTGTGTTGAGGTGTTTTCATTTAGTTTTTGTTTTCAGTTTCTTGGGAAATTCAAACATGTTGGTTTACTGTTCAAAAATATGTCCAACAAAGTGTTGTGTCGGTCAACTTCCAGTTAATGAAAGTGTTCAAGGGCGGCTGAAGTTTGGCGGTAAACGCTGGCGACAGTGCAAAGAAATACAACATGGCATCACTCATCACAAAATCCCATCTGCCCTGCTGCTGACGTCACAGAGACTCCCCCAAGGTTTACAAAAAATAATTCAATGCAACAAGAAGGTGGCTTTGCCAAGTTTTATTTTGTAAAATACTAACAGGAAGTGTGTGGTGTCTGCATCCGCGACGCTTTGCGGTCGGAGTGGAGGAGGGCGGTGTGCTTCCACCGGGGACAGTCCCATTGAGTGGAGCGGAGGCACGGACCGACATTTTCAGCCCGAGTCCAAACAAACACAGCAACATAAAAAGAAGACGAAGAAAAGCAGAAGAAACTTAACGAGGTAGGCACAACTAGTTTTCTGTTTTGTTTTGTTTTGTTTTGTTTGTTTCGTTTTGTTTTGTCTAACTCAGTCGTGTCCACTATAAACAAAACAAAAAAACAACAACAACAGAATAAGTAAATAAATAACCCTAAAATCCGCGTCTTTAAACTTTGACCAGTGAAGTCACGCAGACAGCTTAAACGCTCCTGTGGTGGTGCTGGAGGGTCTCAGCTCACATTCATGTCCTGAAAAGATACAGCTTTACGTCGTTTCTGTGTTTCACATGGCAGCTCCCGCCTTAAACGCCTTACAAGATTAAAGTAGCTGTTTGTTGTAAGGATTAAATTAGCGGATGAAGCTGCCTGTGTGAGGCTGTTTCTCGTCTTTCTCAAGGCTCGTGCTGAGGCGGAGGGTTACAGCGGCGGGTTTAAAGCCCTCCGCGGGATGAGTGTGTTCAGCACCGCGGAGAGCTCCGGAGCCCTCTGACCCTCAGCCCCAAGCGACAGAAACACAGGAGCTGATCAAGGCACAGCTGAAACACTCAAATATCCCTCAAAGGCTGAGTTTCCCTCAAAACAAGAGGAGGGAAAAGGACCACCGTGCAGTTCTCGGTGCTGTGCAGAAGTTTATCTGGTCGTGTGCAACAAGGCAGATGGTGACGTCTGTCAGTGAGATGATTTCCTGTATGCTGTCACATAGCAGGCTTCATGTGGATGAGAGCTCGCGTGGACGTTGTTCTGCACGGAGTAATCATGGCCCCACTTCTGGACCCTGTGTGCAGGGGTGTTCTGCAGGGGCCCCTCGCCACATCACAACCATTCTTTCTAATGTCTTTGACCTCATAAAGTATGGAGTCGTTAATGGTCACACACAGGACTGTCTGTCCATGTTGTGTGGAGAGCTGTGTACTTTTTGGTGGAAAGCACCCAGAGTTTGGCAGCAGTTTGGTTCCTGTGTCTCCACGGAGGCATACAGGAACAGAGAGTTACGTTCAACAAACCTTTGGCCTTGCCTTCTTCCCGTCCTGCCTGTGTTAATGTCTCTGAAGCAGATCAGCGTGTGTGGTGTCTTTGTTTGGCAGCCTGGTGTTATTTGGAACCAAGAGTAAACATACTTCAGGAAGTGACCATGAAGCATTCAACACATGCTGATATCTTAGTAAACTAACACACATTCAACCTTATTTGACTTGACATGCTTTTTTTCTTGCTAATATATAGCAGAAAAGATTGTAACAATAAATGGGCTTTGTGAATGAATTAAACCACAAATATCATTTAAATCAGCATTTAACTGTTGGTAGTGGAGTTCACAGCAGAATTCAGTCAGTACAATGTGATGTTTGGCTGCAGCTGCTTTAGATATGTATCTGTATGGCAAAGTGGGGAAAACGTGCTTGGAGTGTCATAAAGCCTGGTCTCATGGTGAAATGGTGCTGTTAGTTTGTTCAGGCTGCAGGTGAAGCAGGTGTTTTCACTGACTCTGTGTAGTGAAGCCGCTGAAATGTTCTGGTGAACATGAAGCCAGTGTGCAAAAATAACCGGATTCCTGGTGAGAAAATCCATCACGCTGCCCACAGAAAAGTGAGAAATTACCACCAGCCTGCAGTCTGGGCCTGTTACATCTGTCGAAAACATGCACACACACACACACACACACACACACACACACACACACACACAGTAACACAGTTGAATTTGTTCATCTTGTTCTTTTTGTGCCGCTCTTCTTGTTGAATTTCAATGTAATCTGTAATAAAAAAAGTGCCAGATGGCAGAAAAAGAGAAACATCCAAGAATGCTCTGTGATCACAATCTTCTTTTCACTGCATGTTGCTCACTTATTAGCCTTCAGCAGGGAGACTGCTTTTGCAGTCCATTCTTGGTAACTGCTGCCTTTTTTATCCTTTGGGATTTCTATATACAGATTTGTTTTGGAAGTGCACTCTTCAAACCTGTTAATGTTTGGGCGGCACGTCGTTTATCATAATCGACTTGTAAATGTGACAGTTTGTCATCTTGAGTTAATGCCATCCTTTCTAGGAGGGGCAGCTGTTTTAAGAAGCCCTGCAGGTCGTCTTGGGCTCACCCACACACTGTGTATTTAGAGTTAAATCATGTGTGCTGCTTGCAGAGGTGTGGACTTTAGGCTTTAACCTTTTGACTTCATATCCTCTCCAAGTGTGAAGAGAACGATGACAGAAAAAGTGTGCATTGAATTAATTCTCCATTTCTGTCACAAGTACAGACAAGTACTTGTTTATTTAGGACCTGAGGCATAAAATGTAGGATTTTGGACTCAATTCTGGACTTCATAGCCAAGACTAGAACTTTGCTTGAGACCTGCAAAACAATGATTTTGGAGCAATGCTTTTCCAAGTGTCCCTATTTTGTCAGTATTTTGCACATGCATGAAGACGCACATGGTCAAACAGTCCACATTCCCACTGTTGGTTTCACTCTCTCCTGCTGATCCACATGTTGTTCAGCGATGTGCCAAAATAGGCAATGAAGAACTGCTTGTAAACATGTATGTAAGCAGGATATATTTTCAAATCTCCAAAAAAATCAGCTTTGCAAATGTTTTATGAGGAAGGAAATGCATTCAACGTGGGTTGTTAGACATCAAGGATACGCATAATGGTGTTTCTTTGTTTACAAAGAAACTCAAATCATTATTTATTGCTGGAGTTCCTAAAGATTTTCCCTTGGAGGGCCAAAACTGAGACTGAAAAAGCAAACACCTATTGCTTTGTGTTCTTAAGATGCAGACTGGTAATAGAATCCCGACTTCCTTTAATTCCTGACTTCCTGCACAGTGTCCCACCGTGCTCACATTATGAAAAACAGATCATAATTAGGGATCCTGCATATTTAAAGAGCATTTTTACCTCCTGAAAAATCCTTATGGCACGCCAACTTTGGCCCTGCAGCCGTGATTTAGAGGGATGTGAACAGAAGTTCTTGCTCTGACCTACCCACTGTTCTCACACACACACACACACACACACACACACACACACACACACACACACACACACACACACAGTGTCTGTATTCTGATCCTGGTACTCCATTGACTCAGCGGGTCATTTCATATCTTTGAAATTGTGATACTCTTATTGATCAGGATGAGATGGTGCATCTGTAGTAACCTGATTCCTCTGGTCCAGTAGCTCTGAAGAGAAGCTCACCAATCCCTCTCTTACCCTTAACCTCTACTTAAAGTTTTGTTTGTTTTTTTTTGCTTGTTTTGTTGTTTTCGTTTTTAAAGTCTGAATAAGACGTTAAAGTGCTGATGAATTCCTGACTTATTCTTTACAAAATCAGTCAAAATTTCAGAAAGTTAACAAAAAGTTTGTCTTTTGGAAAGATCTGTTTAAGGTCCCTCACTGCCATTTATGTCCTTGTTATTTGTGTGTGTGCGTGTGTGTGTTGTGTATATGTACTCTACTATATGTACCTGTCAGCACTGTACATGTGTGAGTATGGAAAAGAGCAGCATTTATAAAGTAGCATGTTGACAGGTGTCCATTTGAATGTGTGTAAGCGGGAGGAGAGAGGAGAAGAAACGGTGGAAAGGAGGGGGTGGTGGAGTGTGTGTGTGTGTGTGTGTACTCAAGGTTTTGTGTGTGTTAGTGGGAGCAGAAGTGAGAGAGAGGCTGTGAATGCCAAAGTGAAAGCGAAGGGAAAGTAAAACAGAGCGAGAGGGAGAGCGGTCCATGTGTTATGTAAGTGTTGTGAGGCATTTCTGTGTGTGTGTGTGTGTGTGTGTGTGTATTCTGTAGGCCTACAGATTAATCCAGTGGGTTTTATCCTCAGTGAATGGGACAGTGGGGCTTTGCAGTGATTATCCCTGCAGGCCACAGATGATTGCTTTGAATCTCCTGTACATCCCACACCACCATGTTCCCCTGCCCGCATATCTGTGTGCTGCACATCAGTCTGTCTGCCTGGTTTCTTGTGAACGTGTTGACGTTCAGTAAAAGTTGACAGATGGCAGACTTTAGGAGGATGTCTCTAGGTGGCTACAGATGCTAAATGCATCATTTTATGAAAGTTTTGTAATTATGTAATTATCCACGTGATGGGGTTCTAAACTGTGTCTAAAACAGTTTAAATGTGGAGTCTAATATGTATATTCTTTCCTCTCTGACCGACCACTCCACCTCTGCATGTGTCTGTCTTCCGTCTGTCCATTTCTCTGCTTAATCTCAATCTCAATCCTAGTCCCCCTGCCATAGCTCTCTGTCCGTCCTCCTTTGGATTATATAATGAGGAAATGTCAGAAATGCAATCTGCTCCATCATCCCTGCTCAGTGGAAACAAAAATGCCTGGGAACCATTTGTCATCTGGGTCTCGTAATGCTCTGTTACAGCGAAGGTGTTAAAACCAGAGCTGGCAATCTTAAATGAAATTCACTTATGAATTCAAAGTTGAGTGAAAAAATTAGCTCTTAGGGTCTGTGATTATGAAAAATATAAGACCTTTAAAGTTGTGGCAAATTATAGGCAATTGTCTTGGGGATAATAACGTCTAGATGTCCATTTTGGTGACATTTCACTGGAGAAAAGCTCAGACATTACATGCTCAGGCATTTACCCTCCTGATTTCCTCAGTGATTTTCCACAGCAGATTTCTCTCTGTGTGTCCTTCCTGTCTCTCCATAGGGAATGTTTTAATTCGTTGAGGCCATATTGTCACGGCAGGTGCTGCTGTGGGCAGAAAACCAGCGCTGTATGGGCTTTTCAGCCTTGTGCTATTCACAATCAACCACTGTGGTCAACCTGGATGGAAGTCAGGAGGCTTGATGATGAAGCTGTTCTCTGAACATCTGAAATCCATCCTGCACTTTTGAGTACTTTGAATATAAGAGTACTTTTATCTTCAGTGTGGGTGGTAACCTGGTTCTGGCTTTTTGATGTGTTTCTGAACACTCCAGGAACTGAATGTGAAACACTGAAATAAGTCATCACCCTGGCTTGAAAACATTTTGTTCACATGAAAGATGGTATGTTTTTATACGGTGCACTATAACACGCAGTTTAATTTTCATTCTAACCTTATATCAATCTGTATTAATAAGCACTAGCTAGGACGTCCAAGTCTCCTTTGTGTGTGTGTGTGTGTGTGTGTGTGTGTGTGTGTGTGTGTGTGTGTGTGTGTGTGTGGTTGTTGGTATATGTATGGTATATTAGCAGTCAGGCATGAAGTGGTGGGTGTACTGTCTGAATAGTTTAGCCCTCAGGCTCCCATCATGCTCTGTGGCCCAGTCACATCTTGGCATGTGTTTACAGCTCATAGGTCAGCGGGGAGGTACAGTATGTATGCACTAGTTTGTGTGTGTGGCTGTGAAAAACTGCACTGAAAACAAACATTTTGCCTGCTTGAAATGGAAATAAAATACACGAGCCAATACATTTTGCTGTCAGTAGACTAATAAAAAATGCTCTATTTTAGTAATAGATGAATTAATTGACAATCTTTTCTACATATGCTTCAAGTCCTTGATGTACAACAAAACAAACAACCAGCAGCAGCAGCAGTAGAGTCACAGTGTTTCAGCCCCATTTGGTCCAAGTCACACCTGTGGTGTAAAACACTGCTTTCATTGGACTTGGAGTCAAATGTCCTGTTTGTCTCTGCTCGAAGATGGATGGAAGCAGTGCTGCTGAACTGAAACTGTCTTCTGGTAACGTGAGCAGAGTTCAAACAAGCCCAGCTGCTAGAAATGACCCTAATATACAACCAATTCAAACAACCAACAGCAAAAATGTTCTGAAGGAAAAGTAATGGCAAGCAGATTATTACCTGTTAACATAAAGAAGAAATGTTTTTCATTAAGATATCTGCCAAAATACCCAGTGAGATGGTTTAATACAGAAAAAGTGACTTCAGAAACAACATTTATTACCACCATCTTTTTCTAACCTTTTATTGCTACGCTTTGCTCCCTCGCCATCCACCCTCACTGCATCCCTGCTACACCAGCGTGGTACATGTAGCATTTCCTTCATTCAAAAAACATTGCCTCTGTTCATAAGTCAGGCAGCCATGATGTTTGTCAGTGTACCTCAGAAAACAATTTAATACAAGATAAGCATAATTTCAAACATGGTCACTGTGTGAATGAAGTGAATAAAGATGGAACGGTTCATCTCTGAGACCCTAAAATGATTCAGTGAGAGAGACACATGAAGACCAACAAACAGGAGCTGCGGGAAGCGATACACTGTGGAAATCCCAGCCGTCACTGTTGTGTAGATGTACCTAATGTAACGTGAGGGTTGTCGGAGGTGGGTGATGTCTTGTATGAAGTGTCATCAGGTGCTTTTCCCTCCTGAGTCCTGACAGCTTTGATTAAATGCACTGCTCTATTTGGTCCTGACCAGGCTTGTTCAAACGGACTGACAAGGCATCAGTGAATATAGGAGGGTGCATGCAAGAGCATGCAAGGGCGTTTGTGTGTGATTACATGTGCTTTTGTGTGTGTGTGAATGATGTGTATCAGCCTCTCCATCTCAAGAGCCTCTCTGATGCCAGAATAATTGTTTTTGCAGGGTAAGAGTAGGATATGCAGGATTATAAAACTGCATGTGTTTGTTTGTGTGTGGGTGTGTGTTTGTGTGTGTGAGCTTCCAACTTCCAGCGCATGTAAACAGTGTACATTGAGACCTTTTGTATTATTTCCCTTCTTTGTGCTCAAATATATTCTATAATCTCCAAAGCAGATGAATATGGTGTTGATAAGATGCTGATGGTGCACTACTGGTTCAGAGTTTTGTTGGGGTCTTGGACCCCGGTCCACCTGCTTGCAGATGTAGTTATGATTAAGACAACGGCATCAGTTCTACTGAGGACTGGTTTGTCGACCAGACTTAGTCATTGCATGATACGATTGGTTCTTATGCCACATATCCATGTGAAGACAATTATTGAACTCACAGACAAACTTAAACTTACAAAATGAAATCTGTTCACAACTATAGCACAATCTGCAGTGTTGTTATGTAAGCATGCATCTTTGGAACCATTTGGCTTCATCTCTGGGTGAGTTTTCAAGTGCATTTCTTCTGTTAAACCAGGTTGGGACCCCAGATGGTCACAGTCGTATTATTAGAAACATTAAATTAGAAAAAACTATGGAAATGAATAATGTGATCCGGCACAAACACAGACCAACTGCTGCAATAAGAATGGAGAGCTGAATGGGACAGAAATTATAAACACCCAAGACCACACATACACACACACACACACACACACACACACACACACACACACACACACACACACACACACACACACACACACACGTACCAGACACATGTTTGTCCTGAGACACATGTGAGCACACACACTGTATGTGCTGTATGTACACAGGCTGTCTGACAGCTACACACACACACAGCTGTTGCATTAATAATGTTGACCTGGTTTTATCCTGTGAATAATGAAACATTGTTCTTCTTTGATGTGGTAAGATGTTCGACCCTCCCACCCTGCCACACACACCTACACACAGACACACACACATCCTTGTCTGCCCTCCTGCTGCTCTTCTTCTTGTCCTTGAACCAGTTCTCCCTGTGTAATGTTTTCACTTTTTCAGTGTGAAGAAGTGTTGACCTTCACAGAACACACACACATACACACACACACACACACACACACACGCACACACACACACACACACGCACACAGTTCATAATGTGACACAGTGGGTCTACAGTCTCCTTTACTTTAAATGGACAGAAGAGAGAGCACACACTGGATGTCTGTGCTGTAATTACAGAGATTGTTGTAAAGTTTCAAGCTGCAGTCCGTGTTACATACTGTTTCACTAGTTTTTAAGAGGAACTCAAAAGGAAAGATAAGGCTAGATGAAGACAGGAGGTCAAGTGTTTTGCAAATAGAGAAGGGAGAGAGGGAATAAGAGAAGGATAAATTTCTGTCCCAACTCTGCTTAAAATCATTAACACCGCCTCTCTTACCTTCAGTGTTTTTGTGCAGAGAGAAGAGATGCGCATGAATAAGAGCAAAGAGAAATTTCACTGTGGTCAAATCGTTCCCAGCTTTCCATTACGGCTCCTTTGTGAAACCGTCGCCCCTCCTCCGGCTGCCCAGGGTTCACTTTTGTGCCGTTCAGTCCTACACAAGCAGCTTTGCTCGCAATTATATAATGAAACGGAGCGTCGCAGAAATAGTAACGCTAATTTTCAGTCAAAATGTGCCCACTGTCTCATTTCCCACCGCCTCTCTAACTAATCCATAAAAACAAAAACAAAAAAATAGAGAGAAAAGTGCTGCAGCTATCCTAAAAATCACCCAGATTTAGGTTAGTGCTTCTATAAACCTGTGAGAAACATACAACTGAGCAGCTGACGAGCTGACCTGGTTTCCCTGACTGTGAGTTTCAGCACAGCCAGTGTCTCCTGATGTCCCACTTCCTTCACCAACATTGTTTATCTCAACTGAGCATGGCGCTTGATTGATAGCAGTCCTTTTGGTTCAGAGTCGAGGCAGTTTATCATTGCAGCCTGACAGTCTGCTTCAGTGAGGGAAGCTGAGCAAGTGTACCTGTATCTCCTCCTGAATTAGTCCTGCTTGCAGAATGCACTGTAGAAATACTTGCTATGATAGATGTTCTATGTACATTTTGAAAATGCATGTAAATCTTTATATGCATTTTGCATGACTGTTTTGCTGTTGTTGTTGGTGAGGCTGTGGTGGATTGATGGCTGTTTAGTGCTGGATTTCAGAACCCGATTAAACTCTGCTGTGCACTGGACTGGATTCATACCACAGGTGCATGAATGTACAGAAAAGGTTCAAATGTGGCAATGTGTTTGTTTGCATATGAGCAGATATAAGCAGATGGTGATTTGCTATCTTTTAATTGGGGGGGGGGGCACACACCACCAACTAACGCACTAACTCATGTAAAACCTCCCAAAGGACGTGTTTGCCAGACGCCTTAACCATAACCATGACATTCCTAATCGTACAATTCCTTTTTAACCACTATTCTTCCTTCTCTCCCAACTACAATTGTTCTTTTATACCTGTGTATTAAAGTAACGAGTAAATACACCTTGAATTTTTATGCAACTCCACAGGCAGCAGTGTGTCTCAATGATCCTCTCACTCTTCCATGACTACACGTTGCTACTTGTCACTTGAAAAAGACACCATTACAAGTCTGTGTGCCACTTCAGGACCATGGACAGCGCTGTGGATTATTCAGTACACAGCTCAGTTAGGCTCATGATATTTCAGAGCCACGATCGGGGCCATAGTTTCTAACTTGTACAAACCTCAGTCAGATAAAGGATCAGTGAATGAGGCAGGCTAGATGAATATATTCAGCTAAACAACCCCTCTTCCCCTGACGGCAGGTTAACAAGGGCATATCCGTCTTTCTAAAGTTGATTCTCCCCAGTTGTGGTCAGTGTCCACAACCATTATTGTGATTAAATTTGGCTTGTCATTATTACCAGTATGAGCAGCTTCACCCTGGATTTACCTCATATGTGTGTGTAATGAATAGTTTTTCATTATTCTGTGCATTTGCAAACTTTATTCTGACCAACAGGTGAAATAATTCCACTGTAAAGATGACACTGTCTTCCCAACAAGGCTCATTCATTACTGACAGCTCATACAGTGTCTTGTGCATACAAAGGCATGCTGTATTTTCCTCTGGGTTTCTGTGTTTTCAGAGTGGAATTTTGCATTTGTATGCTTTGACAGGATTTTCCTTTGTTGCCTGAAATAGGTTGTCGTTGGATTCCTCCACGATTGGGGCTGTGTAGCTGTGTGTTAATCATGTCAGCCTATGACAGTGCTAATCCAGTCCCCTTCTGGAGCTCTGTGCCAAAACTGCACGCTGCTCTGTTCTACTTCATACACACGCTATGAAACAAACTCACCTAGTTCAAATCATCCCCACAACATGGCATGAGGTCGCAGCCTGTGTGCTGTGCTGGCACTAGGTGGTTTTATAGGAATGAAAAGATGTGATGGATGTGACAGACAAGGTGGGAGGTAAGCAGAGACAGACAACATCATCTGTAGAAACAAATCCAGGAAATAAGAAACGTAGAAATAATAACAGACGTAGGAGTCCACTGTTCAGTGAGACAGATGGGGATTTGGTTCAATTACAAAACACAACAATAACAATTTCCATCCTCTTTTTGTCACAACAAATGGTGAATATGCTGCTGTGTTCAGGTTCTTACTTGTTATGATCATTAAGGTCACGTCACGGCTCTGGCAAAATTCCTCTCATACTGTTTCCACATTTGCCTTTAACAGCTTTTGGGATTAATGCTATTAATATTCTGATCAATAATTCACTGGTGCCCTTTAATGTCTCCATCTCAGTCAATGCTCTCCCATCACGCTTAAATTTGTTGCTCATTTTCTCTTTGATGAGACGTACTCATTGCTGTGGTGTTTTTATTTTGCATTTCTAGACATCACTTGTGACTACTACGAGGTTTTTCTCCTTTGTCCTTATCCCGTTGATGCAGGTGGCAAGATTTCAGCCATAATGGCTTCTCATGCTTACTATCCAGTCCTGCTGGAAAACGTATCACCTGTGAGCCACATGATTGGACCTGGGAAACTCCCAAACGACACCGGCTGTAAAGTAATCAGCAGGAAACTGAATTGTTGCTGTGTTATATCAGTCGACCACAGATGAGGCATTTATTTCTCGGTAAATGGATTAGATTATTACCTAAATCACAGGTATTATTTACTCCCTCATTCTTTTTCCTTGACGTGCACTGCATACATTCATAGACAGAGAGGGAGTGGAAAGGGGATGAAGTGAAACAAAGAAAGCAAGCAAGAGGAGATGGAGTTAGAGGAGAGAGTGTGTGAGAGAGAGGAGAGGAAACAGTGGAGAGTAAATCCTCTTTCCCTGCTGACTTTAATCTCTCCACAGGCTGAGCCTGGCAGTTCAGGCCTCACAGCAGCCCACAGCTGAGATGAGTGACAGCCAGCAGGGCCGCAGGTGGGGGATGGGGGACGGCTGGACCTTGTGTCCTGTCCGCTCAACTGTAGCGTGTGTGTGTGTCTGTCTATGAAACATGTTGAGCATGTTAAAGAGGAAGTGACTTTCAGAGGGGGATGGAGGAACAGAGAAGGAGGGGGAAAGACTGACGGAGAGATGAATTGTTTTAGTTATGCGTGATGTGATACGTTCAAGTAACTGCTTGGACACAGAACAGTTTTAAACTTTAAAAAAGTTGTCACCAGCAAAAACATAGTGATGCAGATCTATTCGTTTAGTGTTTTGTTTTTGAGCCATTTCAATAATTCTTGTAAAATCTTTGAGTCTCCACTGTTGGTTGCATCACATCTACTGTTGTACACAAATAATGATCAAATATGAAAGTTGTTGTATGTTGTGTGCAAATAATACTGTAAGTGTTTAGAGGACAATTTGAGCTGATGCTATGGTTTGCTGTGGTATTGTAAGATTGTTGTCATTTTCCAACCAGCCACCATTAGCTCAACAACCAGAGTTCGCCAATAGATTTGTACAGGTGTGTGTGCAGCTCTATGTGCTAACTTACTGGCATAGCTTGCTGAATGAGAGTCTGACGCTGAGCAGCAGCTCTCACTCACTAGCAAAATAAAATAAATGACAGAAATCTACAAAAATATATGGATAGCAGCGGTGGTCAGTCAGTCCACCACCATCTTGAGCATGTTAGCATGCTGATGTTAGCATTTAACTCAGAGTCCTTCTGTGCAAAAGGACAGCCTCACTGAGCTGCACGTGTGGCTGACTCTTATAATCCATACTACTAATTCCACATGTATGTATGCAATAGATATCAATCATCTTAGTATACTCTTATGGCAGTTAGTATACAAAAACGTCAAAATAATTAACCATTTTATACTAACAGGCGACTTTGGGATGTCACTGCTTATTAAATTTCACATATGGACATCAAAATGTTTCCTGGAGCAGCTCCGCCATTTCCTTTGTGCATTGCACTGTGGGAGAATCGTGTCTATCTGCAGCTCAGGAGTCAGTTGTTTTGAATATGTATACTGACTGTATTGAGTATGCTTTTGTCTCTTGTCCAGTGTGAATACATTGCATGCTCAGAACCTGTTTTGATTTGTAGTATGGATTTGAGATTAAGCTTATATGTAGCATCAAATGAATTTGATTTGTTTGCAGTAAAATTGATCAGATGTCAGTCCAACAAGCATGAAATCTGTGCTAAACTCTAACTAAATAGGTGTGAAAAGGGTGTCCAGTGGGATACATGTATGGTTTACCAGCCCGAGCTGAACTCAAAGTGAGAGTGAAAGTAGTGACAAAGATGGAGGGAGTGTTGCATCATGAAGAATAAGCAGCATCACAAACTACACCCAAAATAGACGTTGTGTGCAGTAAATGATTGATTAAAAATTGGAAATATGTTCAAAATATTTTGTTGAAGCAAAAGAAATAGACATTGGTTAAAAGACAAATTGTTGAGTGAACATTGGTCATAATTTTGATAGGCTGAGTGATGAATACTGTGACAGTACTGTCACAATCAATATAAGAGAAAATGAGAAGATGCATCCATGCTGTATGTGTGTCAACAGGAAGCAGCTCCACTATAAAGAGATTAGCAATAAACGGCTGATCAATAAGACAGCACAACAGTACACAGGAAGATGAATGTCGTGAGGAGCAACAGGAGAAGACAGGATGTGAGAACACAGGTCTGAATGTTATTGGCTGTGTGACATGTCACAGTTTTTACTTCAGTTGCTTTTGCTGCTCTTAAAGGTGCAAATGTACTGACATGTTTCGTTTCACTACATGAAGAGTTCAGAGGGGTTTTTAATGGAAAGTACTTCACTGTCATATCAATCAATGCTGTCGCCACTGACAACACAACCATGGCAACGCTGTCAACAAGCGTGCATGGAGTGATGGCAGTGGGCATGATGAGTCTTGGTTTGTTGCCATTTTGAAACTTCATATCCATTTTCTAAAATGGAGCAGAGTTGTTAAAAACCTGAATAATTCAACACACTGTGTCAAGACAGCGTGTGCGAACAGACATGGTTGAGATTTTCCTGCATCTCGTCAGGTCTTATCAATTGAAATACGTCATGTTTGGCTGGTGAAGTCATCTCAGGAGCTGTTTCTTGTCCCAGCTCAAACACGGGGGCTTTCTGTTTAGTTCATCTGCGTTTCTCTTCAACGTGAAGACTGCTGTGGTCTGTGTGGTTCACCTGTGTTGCAGCTGATCTGTGAACTGAAGCTCATTCTACACTTGCACTCATTGTAGGAGCTCTGGATTACAGCAGCATCCAAACGGCAAAAATGTAAAGTGTCGGCTTAAATATTTTAAAGTAGAACTGTGTACCTGGTATAGCAGACAAAAACAGAAAGGGAGAGAGAGAGAGAGAGAGAGAGAGAGAGAGAGAGAGAGAGAGAGAGAGAG